>VKOC01018131.1:0-11488 GCA_009364415.1 Spea multiplicata
AGGGTCTGGAGACCTTCTAGCGAACTCTTTCATCTTTATTGTTTTTTTTCCCAGGCCGCCACCATCTTGCTGATGGCGAAGAACACCGGCAGCTGCGGCTGTGATCGCTCTCCGGAGCGGTCACAGTCCATCCCGAGGTAAGTGTTTGGTGTCGCTGGATGCCTCCTGATCGAGGCATTCCAGCGACACCATTTAAGTTTAGGAGGTGATCGTTGATCGCCTCCTAAACACTTTTAAAACAGGCGTCCGTCGCCATACAATGTATGGCAGATGTGGACGCCCCGGGGAGGGGCCAGACATGGCCCCCGATGCCGATCTCGGCCTTGCTGAATGCCTCGACATCGAGGCGTTGCAGCAAGGCCGTTTAAGCGAAGAAAGTGATCGTTGATCACTTTCCAAGCTTATTTAATTTTTTGACGGTTCAGGACCGTCAAAAGTCATTTAGTGACATTTATGTCATGACGGCAAAGGTCATTAAGGGGTTAACCCCTTCATGACAATGGCTGATTTTATTTTTTGTACACTTCATGACAATGGCCGTTTTAACATTTCTGCGCAGCTTGTGTTTAGCTGTAATTTTCTTCTTTCCTGTTTACTGAACCCACACAAGTTATATATTCTTTTTTTCAGGACAAGAAGGACTTTCTTTGGATACAATTATTGTATCATATCATTTACTATGAAAATTGTATAAAAATATCGGTGAATAATTAGGGAAAAGAAGGACTTTTCGCGACTTTAAAGCTAAAAATTTTTTCAGTCTAATTAAAAGTCCTATAGCCCTGGCTAAATAGATTCTACTATTACGTACTGGTGTTATGAATACACATGTTTTTTTGGCTTTTTTTTTCTGCATTTCACGGGAATAAGTGCAGGTACTTGCGCATTTACACAATCTGGTAATTCTCCCCCATGTGGCTATTTTGGGCATCTTGAAGCTGGCCAATGCAATTTACCCCATCAAACCATATATTTTTTAAGACAAGGCCTCCCAGGGTATTTCAAATACTGGTATTTTAACTCTTTCCATGCACTAATTCTACCATCAGCCTTTGCAAAATTTGCAGTAGTATTTTTTGGGGGGGTTTTCCCCCACACATGTTGTACTTTAGGTATGAATTTATAGCTCCTGGTATATGTCGCTCACACAACACCCCCATATGTGTTTCAGCAACATCTCCCGAGTACAGGGATACTCCCCATGCATGGGTTTGCCTGGTTGTTTGGGGGCAAAAGGGCCAAATTTGGGGCATGTTGAACTTTTCAGTTTTTTGAACTGGAAGGTTCCCCTGTTGGTGACATCAGTGGAAATTATTTACATGTTACGACAATATATCTTTTTCTTATTTTTCCCATTTATTTTACTAATCACATTGTGATTAAAAGCTGGGCTCCATCAACTTGCATGATTGAATCGAGATATTTCAGTGAAACCACTGAAGCTCCTAAATGTTTTTAAAACGGGCATCTGGCCGACATTGACGCCCCAGGGAGGGGCCAGATATGATGCCGGTCTCTGTGTTCCTGAATGCCTCGGCGTGTAAAGCCATGGCGGTCAGGGCACATCAATTGTCGCTAACTGAATGTTAGTGCATGACATACCCGAACCGTCAATTGTCATCAATGGGTTAAAGGGATACTTACACAAATGTATAATGATGGGCAGCCCTGTTTTAATGTAACCCTGCAAAATACACTTTGCTGGCCCTAATCCCTGAAGCTGTCGGCACCTCCGCATTCCTTTCTACTCCTAAAGGAGCCAAGATAAGTGCTTCTAAAATAAGCAAGCAAAAATATATGTAATATATATAAATACACTGCTCAAAATAATAAAGGAAACACTTAAACAACACAATGTAACTCGAAGTCACTCACTTTTGTGAAATCACACTGTCCACTCAGGAAGCAACACTGATGGACAATCAATTTCACCTGCTGTTGTGCAAATGGAACAGACAACAGGTGGAAATTATAGGCAATTAGCAAGACACCCCCAATAAAGGAGTGGTTCTGCAGGTGGTGACCACAGACCACTTCTCAGTTCCTATGCTTCCTGGCTGATGTCTTGGTCACTTTTGAATGCTGGCGGTGCTTTCACTCTAGTGGTAGCATGAGACGGAGTCTACAACCCACACAAGTGGTTCAGGTAGTGCATCCAGGATTGCACATCGATGCGAGCTGTGTCAAGAAGGTTTGCTGTGTCTGTCAGTGTAGTGTCCAGAGCATGGAGGCGCTACCAGGAGACACCCAGCAGCAGGACTGCTACCTCCACCTTTGTGCAAGGAGGAGCACTGCCAGAGCCCTGCAAAATGACCACTCAAACGGTCAGAAACAGACTCCACGAGGGCCCGACGTCCACAGGTGGGGGTTTTGCTTACAGCCCAACACAGTGCAGGACGTTTGGCATTTGGCAGAGAACACCAAGATTGGCATATTCGCCACTGGCGCCCTGTGCTCTTTACAGATGAAAGCAGGTTCACACTGAGCACATGTGAAAGACGTCACAGAGTCTGGAGAAGCCGTGGAGAATGTTCTACTGCCTGCAACATCCTATAGCACAGGGATCTCCAAACGCGGCCCTCCAGCTGCTGCAGGACTACATCTCCCATACTCCTCAGCCAGCCCCTTAGCTGAAGGAGCATTATGGGAGATGTAGTCCTGCAGCAGCTGGAGGGCCGAGTTTGGGGATCCCTGCTCTAGCATGACTGGTTTGGCGGTGGGTCAGTAATGGAGTGGGGTGGCATTTCTTTTGGGGGCCGCACAGCCCTCCATGTGCTTGCCAGAGGTAGCCTTACTGCCATTAGGTACTGAGATGAGATCCTCAGACCCCTTGTGAGACCATATGCTGGTGCGGTTGGCCCTGGGATCCTCCTAATGCAGGACAATGCCAACATCTGGGACATCATGTCTCGCTCCATCCACCAACGCCATGTTGCACCACGGACTGTCCAGGAGTTGGCGGATGCTTTAGTCCAGGTCTTGCAGGATATCCCTCAGGAGACCATCTGCAACCTCATCAGGAGCATGCCCAGGCATTGTAGGGCACGTGGAGGCCACACACACTACTGAGCCTTATTTTGACTTGTTTTAAGGACATTACATCAAAGTTGGGTCAGCCTGTAGTGTGGTTTTCTATTTTGATTTTGCGTGTGACTCCATATCCAGATTCAACTATGTAAAGACAAAAGTATGTCATACGATTAGTTCATTCATTCAGATCTAGGATGTGTAATCTTAGTGTTCCCTTTATTATTTTGAGCAGTGTATTTATTGGACTAGAGTCTCATTGCATATTACACCAATCTTTCATAAAGGGTCACTTAATAATCTGTTATTTAGGATTATTCGATTAATGCTATGAATCCCTCTGTTCATTTTTTTATTATTATTTTGCTTCCTTAAACCACTTACCCCTAATTAACGCTAGGGATCTACTACTCCTTTTTTCCCACTCCTTTTGTTTCAATTACTCGTACTATTCCCTTAGATTGTAATCTCACGAGCACGGCCCTTGTAAAACATGAACGTGGTATTAAAGTACCGTAAGGCTAGACGGCTGCTCACAGGCAGGGTTCCCACCTCCTGGTGTGTCGGTATGTATTAATGTGTATTTTTTATGTGTTAAACTGCCTTAATTAAATTGTACGGGGTTGTGTAGTTTGTTGGCCTTAAAGTTACACCAGTACTGGAGGGGGAAAAAAGGCCCCTGCTCTCATGGGCTTATAAACTATGTTAGATCTGTTCATTTATAAAATGACGTATATGGTTAGTTTCACAAGCCATGGATCTATCGGACAACCTGACAGCCTTACGATCTGTGCAATTCTTTGACACATGCATTTGGAAGCTTATAGATCATATACACACATGTACAAGCATTTCCAAGCATCATCACTAGAGGGTGTACTGTGCTTTTAAACAGGTGATATTTTTCAGCATACACCTTAGTGTTTTCTTAAAGCAGCCAAATGTCTGCTTAATAAAAGATTAACAGCTGTCTCACGGCTCTTGTGTCTAGGAATGTCAGACCTAGAGATTATCTGGTATCTTGTCTGGCATTTGGGCTCACAATGTATAGGAGCAACATTCCATGCATATATATCTTCATTCTTCAAACACTCTCCATCTTCTCTATATTTTTATGGCACAAAATATGTGTCATTTATATTTGAATGATGTAAAAGTGCATGATCTCAATTTGAAATTGGATAAAACCTAGTCTTAGAAATAATGTATTCTAGGCATTCTATGTAGAGTATGGCAATGTTTGCATAAGAAGCAAGTGATCTGATCAAGAGATTATTAGCAAGAGGCTATTTTCAGGACATATAAAGGCATATAAAAGGGCTGTAGATAGATATATTATTACATTAGCCATCTGGCATAGTGACTTTAAAGATACACTATGTGGACAAAAATATTGGGACATCTGACCAATTTACCAACAGGGTCTTTTATGACATTGTATTCTAAATACATGGACATTAATATGTCCCCCCTTTGCAGCTATAACAGCTTCCACTCTTCTGGGAAGGCTTCCCACAAGATTTTGGAGTGCTTCTGTGGGAATTTTGGGCCATTCATCCAGTAGAGCATTTGTGAGGTCAGTCACTGATGTTGGACGAGAAGTCCTGGCTGGCAATCTCCGTTCCAGTTCATCCCAAAGGTGTTTGATGGGGTTGAGGTCCGAGCTCTGTCAATTTCTTCCACACCAAACATATCCAACCATGTCTTTATGGACCTTGCTTTGTGCGCTGGGGCGTAGGGTGAAGACACAGATTCTCACGGTTATGCAGTCTGGAGCTGACTCCTTACTTTTCTACACGGCTGTGATCATATCTAAGACTCCCAGCTGGTGCTTTCCCCACCCATATATTCTGGTTGATATCCGTACTTGAATGGGGCTGACTTAATTAAGTATCTACTTAAATAATGACAAGTCAAGGTTTCCATGACGTCCAGTATTAGAGCCATTTGGTGAGTCAATACAAATACTTCATGATGGACTATTAAAGGGTTATTAAACAGGCTATTAAAGGGTTAATATTTCAAGACTCTCATGTTGTTATGGTCCCCAGGTATGAATATATTAGCGTCACTGCCTCAGGGCTCCTGTGGATTGTCAGGAGGTATTTTGTTTTGCATTATTCGCATTCTTTTGAATTGTACGGATTGTCCAAAGACTAGTGATCGTTGTGTAAGTGTAAACTTTTTCCATTGGGAAGGTAATAAAGTGATGATAATTTGATAATTTCAAACATATAACGGGAAACCTTACATATGTTGATTGTCATCCGTTCCTCGGACCATTCTCACAATTTTATAGAATTGTTATAACGTGAGCTGCATGTAGACGATTTTGTACTATCAATACCAACTTCAAGGTCATTAATAAATATAAATTTAAAAAAAGCAATTCTATCATTCCATTTAGGACAACTTTCTGCTTGTTAGCAAATCTATATTTGTTCTTTCCTCGTTATAGAAGACCAGGAGGTTTGCTTGGAAGAAACTTTTGTTCATAAAATTAATATCAATTTTTGAATGTCTCATTATAGTCTAACATTTCATTCTGCGTTATTTCTTCAAATAACTTAGACACTATAGATGTTAAATTTACCAATCTCGAATTTTCATGATGTGTTCATGACCCCTTTTTAAATCACAATCACATTGGCATTCTGTACTATGGCACTTTGCCAGAGGATGTAGAGTCCCTGAATATTAAAAATGAGCAGGATCTCTGCGGTGTCTTGCCAATAACTTTAAAACTATTGTTTTTAGGCATAAAAAAAGTATTGGATGAATGTAGTACATTTTTTTTTCAGTATATCTACAGATTTCCGTTACAAGGTTATTGTTAGCTTCGAACACTGAATCTGACGCCAGATAAGAACTTCTTGTCACACCTAGTCTGCCCATTTCCATATCGCTCTTAAGATCTTCGATGGATTTTGACCCTTGGCCTTCTTTTGTATTCTTAGAGGCCTAACGTCCTAAACATTTGTGAAATCCCTGAGCTCGGTAGCTTTGGTTTCCTCTGTGGAACTGTATATCCTTATGTGAATATGTCTAGTCTATTTATGCAGTTGTTATGTATATCACACCCATAACTTTTTGGGGATTAGTAGGTAATCTTGGGCTACTGTATACCATACCAGATCATTCTCCTGTTATTCTTTCCTGTCTAGACAGGCGACGGTTTCTAATGAATCTTGTTTCTGGATAAAAGGCAATTATAGTTATATATTGTATGTGTGCAGGTGTGAAGGTTTATCGCGCCTGTGTCAAAATACATTGGATATTTAGATGATACTTTTTGGATTGACCTTCGGATTGTAGAGCTCTTGTCTTATATTGAGGGCAGCCAAGTATATACATTATTATAGGCCCTGAAACCCCAGTGGTGCAAGAGGGCCCAGGTTCTAGGGGCTCACAAAGACTTCTTGGTACACAAGTGGGTGATTCTATGCTGGCACTAATGGAACTTGATCTTGAACTTGGTCTGTGGAGTTGTAGCACTTACTTCTACTGCAGCTCCTACATGGCCTCCTTGTGATACCTCCAGTGCCTCTGATTTGGACAAATGAAATGTTGGAGGAGCACGTGAAACTCCAGCTGTGAATGTCATCCCTTTGGGTTTTCTGAAGCTGTATAATTTGAGATCTTATAGTCTTTCCTTTATTTTGTAAATAAATCCTTATTTCCCCTGTATGGTCTATTTTCAAAATGTCAACATCTTCTGCAAGATACCCAGAGTGAGGTCTAGCCAGTGGTTTGTCATGTTGCATGACCATCTCCCTCTTTCTGCAATCAATGTCTATACTTATACAACCTGGTGTTCTGTCTACATTTTTGTGCTATTACCTTTCTATCTGTAAACAAAGCTTTAATAATGATAATCATTTCTTCTGAAAAATAGAAACACGGAATTCTATGACATATAAGACCCATTCAGCCCATCAAGATACCTTACTCAGCAGCCCTTGGTCTTGTCTTCAATTCAGGGTAGCTGTATTTTTTATTTTTCGTTCGTGTTTCCATTCGTGTCTAGCTTGGCGTGTCTTCTGTTGAGGTTTTGTCTTTATAAAGTGAAGTTGATATTTTCAAATGCTTGGCCTAAAAAAAGTCTCTTAGATCAATGGAAAAAAAACGTAATGACCACATACTTCTGGCAATACTCATTTTTGCATTAGTGGTTGCAGAAACATTTACCGCATGACCCTCTTCTGCTGTTACTGTTTTTGAAGTGTTTTGTGTTAAACCATTTTTTTTCCTCTACCCGCTGAACACCAATATATTTAGTATCGTTGTCTAAGTAAATTATCATTTCTATTTAATACATTTTCCTATGCAAAACTTGCGGAAGAATTTGCAAACCTTCATGTTAGAAAATGCTTGCCATTCTCAAAGTGTTGAGTTCTTTTAAAACCATATACAATTTAGACCTAGAAAGTTCCAAGATCCTTGGGGCAATCATAAAATGATCATCTGTAGATTACTTCGAACAGTGGCCAACAGCAGGGTATGAGAGGCTGCATGATACGTTTTATGCTCATATAGCGTGCGGCCGGGTAAATGCAGCCGGTGGCCACACGGCAGCACCCGGTCCGCTGCTGGAATGACAGATCGGGTGCGAATGGCACGTTCACCAAATGGCCACTCCAAGCCTGAGACAAAGGCTGTCAAGAAGAAAAGAGTTAGTGAAAGTTTTTATTATTATTATTCTCATTAAAAATACAATGCAAATATGGCGCTACAAGCTGCATGTTACATTTTAATACAAGCATCCCCAGTACGACAATAGATATAATTCCAACTTTTGTCCAAGGATTGGGTAAATTGGCGCTTTAAAATACTGTTTTTATCTACACATCATACTAGTCGAATTACAAGAATTAGCTTATTCATGTATGTATTATACATGTATGCATACATGCATATAAAATGGATTTATTGGCACAATGTACAAGTTTACAGAGTAGAGTGTCTCGTAAGGACAAAACCATCAGGAAGTCACAGGATCATTATCGTTAGTAGATTAGTAATTTTGACGCATGGCATTTTTGTACCAACACATTATTTATTTACATGGAATTTACTGGTGCTTAGAACATTTATACCCCCTGTGCACCTGATTTCATTACAGGCATCTGACCAGAAACTTAACAGAGTGAGGAAAGGCAGATGCAGCTCCAGCTGGGAGTGAAACCGGGACATCCTTCCTGCATTTACAGAACTGGATAAATAGCCTTGAATGAACGCTTCTAAAAAAGTGAAATATGGGCAGTATGTACAATATATAAATAATATGTGGCAAATACAACAATATAAGCAATGCCTGCCATTCAAAGGGTTTCTTATTGCACATTAATTCTTTACATATATTTTTATGTGAAACAAGAAAAAATATATTTTAGAATATAATATTCTGAGCATAAAATACAATGGTGTACAAAGTCACAGTTGTTTTATCTCATTTTGTTTGCAGAACTGGAGGCTGCCATTGTTGTCAGTCATGTGATATTTTGTATGACTTTCCTTGCTCCACTACACTGAGCTGATTCTTTACAGCAATCCTATAAATGTCTGTAGATGATTACATATACTCAAGACTGTAAGGTTGTGACCGGGGCTCTCTCCACCTACTGCATCAGTGTAGCTTAGTTGGTCTATTCTAGTCTTGTCATCCCCCTTGAATATATATATTGCAAGGAGCGCTGCGTAAATTGTTGGCGCTATATAAATAAAAGATTATAATAATAATGATATAAGCCATGACGGATAAAGGGCGTGTATTACATAGTTGCACAAATTAATCCATCCTCTTGATAAATGTTAACATGTTAATTAAATGAAATTGAATACAGAAATAATATTTAGAGCGTATATTAGGCTCTTAAACTTTTAGGCTGTATAAAGGGTCTGACAGAGGTCAGATACACACAGCTGACTGGTATCTGACATGATCACCTGTTCCGTGCCGTATCACATTATACAGACAGATCCCCGGTACATCCGTCCCCGGCTGACTCACATGCTGATCACAGCTGTTAATGGCAGAGCTTGCGCATCTCATCCTGTAAATGGGCTATAAAAGGGGGTATATATACCCTGAAACCTTAACTGCTTCCTCACGGGCTCGAAGTGACATTATTTCTCATAGCTGATGATTAGAGGAGTGCCTCTGTAGTTAGCGCATGCCTATAATTTGCCTGCTCTTGCGTGATGGAATTTACTGTATAGATACCGTATATTAGAATATAGATTGTAAGCTTGTTTGAGAAGGACTCAGCTGTATGTGCACTACTAGGTATGTCACGTTTACCATTTGTACAGCACTGCAGAATATGGCGGTGCTATGTAAATCAATAATACAAATAATTTAGCCTCAGGTTCTTTATAGTAACTTTGAACATGCCAGAAGGTTAGGGTTTCATCGGAACTCAGGCAGAACCAGTGAAAGGTGGTAGTTAAGGATTTAACCAAGTTCTGCTGAGCTCACTAGGCCACTGTGCTCATAATCTATATGTAGAAGCTCTATGGTGAAGTCTTCTGGTGCAGATCAGTGTAGGGTCACCTATCCCCAGGATATAACAAAATACTAATCAGCTGTCTAAAAACATAATTAGAGTACAAAATGCAAACACACAAAATAAATTCTTCAAAAAGGGCCATTCCTGCTGACCTGCCCTCTTGCAGAGGTGGGAACGTGGCCCTGTGCTAAAACCAAGGCTGCTTGTGTGTTAGAGTGTCTGTAATGTGTAAGTATGTGTGTGAGTGTGTAAATGTGTGCCAGTGCTTTGTTAGTTACCAAGGGGGTAAGAGGGCTGGCGGGGCCATTTAACCAAACCTCTCCCCAGGGCCAGAAGGTGCCAGCCCTCCCCCGGTATTGCTGGATATACTATTACTGTATTTTATTCTGTTAGTTTACTCTATGTTAGATCACCTGAAGCCTTACAGATGATACATGTCACGGGTTGTTGTGCCTGAGGTTGCCATCTCCGTGTGAACACCTGTCTGTCTAATCGATAGCATCAGGAGATATAAGATATCAGGATGAGTTGTGCTGGAGAACTACACATTGGTTCTGATTAAACATGTTTTGCAGTTTTTTCAGCATTACATCATTAAACTTATCACACTGGGAATACTTATGCGGACTTAGAAGAACTATCATAAATTAGACATCCTGGAGTTTGCTGATTTTTATACAAATATTATAGTATAACCTTGGTACTAATTTATATTTTTTATCCATATTTTTTTCTAATTATTAGTTTACTTACATTCTATGGTACCCTGTATTTTAAGGGTGTTGTAGAAGCTATCGATTTGCACAATATGATTTAAGAAAGCTGAGGAGGACAGACATTTTCTCACTTACATCTTTTTCCTCTTTTATTTGGTGATTTGATACAGTGTTTGAATTATATCACCCGGTTATATTTTTACTACATTGGTAATAATTCAAATTGTCGCTGTGGGGTTTCAAGCTCAGAGTGGTCACTTTTCTCTTTTAGTTAGATTTCTTGTGCAGAAAGTTAGTTTTCAAGAATGCTATAGCCTGTATCAGAATTACATGAAAAGTGACATTTTATACATTTTTTGCAGTTCTAGGTTGATCTACTCTAGTAATTTCCTCTAGAGCATTATATACCGCGGCCATATGCTTTACTTCATAGCTGAAATGTTTTCCGTGCACATTGCTTCACTCACACATATCTTCTTCCATATAAAGCCTGAGAAAAAGCAAAGTTAATGTGTTGCGTCTGTGGAATTTAGTTTATGGAAGCATATCTAGAGTCAAAGTAGAGCAAAAAATCATTTCCCGGGTACTCACTAAATCAAAGCTCTTCTCAATGCTTCTATTGGCTTCTTGGTCCGCGGTTGAACCAAGAAGTCAGTAAGGATGAAGCTTTGATTTAGATTCACTCAGTTATTTGTTGGGATCCGGGGTTTTATCCACAGGCTCTCACATCATTTGTTGGGAGGACACATTCCCCATGGTTGTAGACAAACATCCTTTATGCATCTCCTGACAACGTCCTACGTCGGGATGCTTTTGGCACCAGATCTGATGGGTCTGGCTACATAAATAGCTACGTGTAGCCGGTGTTCTAGTTTAATGGGACTATTCTCAGAAGTTTGGTTTTGCTTTTGTGTGTCTGCTGTCTATCTTCTAGTCCTCGGTTTGATTTAGACTAACAATTGAACTCCACCTGCTCAGGCCAGACTGGGAAAGATGAGGCATCCCTGGCACTTTTAAGGCCCGGCGGCTTCCTAATGATGTAAGCGTGGCCGACAGCTGGATATGAAGCCTTACATCCCTTGTTCCCATTGATGGTTTCCTTAATGCTCTAATATTTATCGTCCAGAATTAGCCGCAGCATGTAATTCTTGCATTTGAAATTCTTGTTATTGATGGTTGACGGTGTTAACTATTTAGTGCCCTAATGAAATGTCTCATGCGCTCACATAAAGTAAC
>VKOC01018132.1:0-38956 GCA_009364415.1 Spea multiplicata
GTATATATGTGTGGATTGGTGTATGTGTGTGGTTTGGTAAGTGTGTGGATTGGTAAGGGTGTGAGAGTGATGGGTGTTATGCTGTACCATTTCCAATGTATTTTTCATTATATAATTATGCTCTAAAGTACATCATAACTCCCATCACTCTATACTGTTCCATACAGTGGCAGAGCTGGGAGGCAGAGGCCTTGCACCCTCACCGCAGGACTCCTAAAGGTAAGTGAACTTCAAAGAGGGAGAGGGTAGATAGTTAGGAGGGGGTAGATAGGGAGAATGGAGTGAGACGGGGTACATAGGGCAATCATACTCCTATCATGCCAAGTAGTCTACGAGTACATCCTGGAATCTGCGGGCATGATAAGAATGTGATTGCTGTTAATCATATATATATATAAATATTGTTATTTAATTGTTTTGTTATGTGTTATGGTGTGTGGGGGGGTCATATTCGGTTTCGGCCAGGTAAATGCTGCACTTTTGGTTTCAGTCCAGAATTCGTTTCGGTGCATCCCTACTACTAAGCCAGACAATGAAGTGGTAGGCCTACACCACATCAATGTTTGGTGTAGTATATAGTGATTGGGGTTTTGTTACAAGTTTTGATTCCTTTCTTTTTTTGGGATGGGGGGGGGGCGCCAGACGAGTAGTCCGCACAGGGCGCCAGAACACCTAAGGCCGGCTCTGAGCTCCCCAATATGCATGGATCTAAACAAAAGCCGCTTATCACTATGCATTTTTCCATTCTTTGCCAATGTTGTGGATAACAAACTCATTTGTTATATTCTCCCAACCCATTAATCCTAAAAAAAAAACATGGAACCAGGCACACTTGAACATTGCAATTCAGCCAAATAAGACAGAACTGCATATGAGAGGGGCAGATTGGCATTTCTTGGGGCATGCAGCATATGAGGGGGACAGAGTGGCATTTCTAGGGGGCGTGCAGCATATGAGGGGGGCAGAGTAGCATATTTGGGGGCTGTTTGGGGACATATGCTGGGCTGTTTGTGGACAAAGTTTGCAAAACCTATGTGTGTTATCTGCATGCTGGTCAGGTTTTATGTGGGCAGTGTGGACGCCAGGGCTAGCTTTGGGGTGTGCAACCTATGATCTATGCCTGAAATTTAGGGAGTTTTATCCATACATTTTAATGCAAAGTTTTTGTGTGAATTCTAATTGATCTATACCTGCAAAGCTGTGTTTTTGTGTTATTCTGTTGATCTATATCTGCTACGCTATGTTTCCATACATTATTTATGCATACCTGCAAATACGAGGCTTGTTTGTCTTATTCAGTTGATGGATATCTGCAAAGCTGTTTTCATGTATTGTTTATTTGATCTATACCCTACGTGCTGAGTTTACATGTGATTTCCAGTTGATCTAAAACTGCAATGCTGGGTTTGTGTGTTCTGTTGATCTATACCTGCTATATGTTCCCATACATTATTTGTGTATACCTGCAAATATAGTTTTTATGTCTTATTCAGTTGATCTATACATGCACGTGCTGTTGACATGTGTTTGTTTGATCTATACCTGAACTGCAGGGAGTAAGTAAAGGAGAGGTATGGCTTAGTGAATGAGGGACAAAGGGACTCTGGGGGTGAGTACATGGGAGAGGACCTCTCAATGTAACAGGGCCAGGAGGAGTGAAGACTGCAGTCAGTGTGGGAATTTTTTTTATTTTTCTTTGGCCATAGCGGAGGGAGTGATTGCATGCTAGGGTGTGTGAAGCAGGACCCAAACAAATGCCTTACTGGTGTCCAATATTTTTCATAGTTACATAGTTATATAGGCTTAAAAAAGACATGCGTCCATCCAGCTCAGCCTTTCCTATATTTGTTAATTTGTTGCTGTTGATCAAAAAGAAGGCCAAAAAAACAGTTTGGCTCTTTCCAATTTTTGGACTAGCCAGGGAAAAAAATTCCTTCTCCTTCGATCAATAAGCTGTTTTCCCATAATTAAAGATCATATCCCTGAATATTATGTTTTTCCAAGTATTCATCCAGTTGCTGTTGAAACGTCCGTACAGACTCTGATAAAACTACCTCTGCAGGCAGAGAATTCCACATCCTTATTGTCCTTGCTGTAAAAAACCCCTTTCCTCTACCTTAGACCAAATCTCCTTTCTTCCAGTGTAAACATGTGACCACGTGTCCTATGCATAGTCCTGTTTATGAACAGATTTCCACACAATGGTTTGTATTGGTCCCAAATATATTTATATAATGCTATCGTATTCCGTCTGAGGCGCCGGTTTTTCTAAACAATTCCTTTTAATTGTGTAGCCCGCCTCTGCACCCTTTCTAGTGCTATGATATCCTTCTTTAGAATAGGTGCCCAAAATTGCACAGCATATTCAAGGTGTGGCCTTACAATTGATTTATACAGAGGCAAAATTATATTTTTATCCCGCGAATTCATGCCCCTTTTTATACATGACAATACCTTACTGGCCTTAGCAACTGCTGACTGACATTGCATGTTGTTGCCTTGTTTGTTGTCTATAACAAATCTCAAATCCTTCTCATTTGTTGTTATCTCTAATTACCTACCATTTAGTGTATAGGTTGCTTGTGCATTTCCTACCCCGAAGTGCATAACTTTGATATACACTTTATCTACATTACATTTCATCTGCCATTTGTGTGCCCAGTCCTTCCAGTCTATCTAGAGCCCTCTGCAGCACTGTAATATCCTGCTAGCACACAGAAACATAACTTTCAACGCCTATGCTTCTTGCTCAAAAAATGTTTAGCCACTGGCTTATCGGTTGTTCCATCACGGAACGCTGTATTGATAGCTGACCAGTGTCCCCAGATCCTGTCCTGTATTGTCAAGTGTGCTTTTCCAATATAACAGAGGCCACACGGGCATGTGATTTTATATACAACAAACTCGGATTTACAGGTGATATGATGATTAATGTCAAACTGCTAATTTGTATGTGGATGTTGATGATTTAGTTTGAATCATGTGGCTGCAGGTAACGCAGCCACCACATTTATAGCATCCTTTTCGAGTTGGAAGTTTAGCCAACCAGTTAATATCGTAACAGTGAATAGGATCAGAGGAAACTACTATGTCTCTAATGCTTCTGCCTTTCGAATAGCTAATTTTCGGTAACTTTTTGAATGATAAAGGAAGGTTTCTATAGTTTACCAGATTCCAGTTGGTCCTAACACCATCTGAGATATCCTTTGAAGCCATGGTTTATCGCATATTATACGTCAATCTGTCGGAACTTCTTTGTCCAGTGTTTTGAGTAGAGATATTGTCCTGGCCCATTGTCTCTCTAGCTCTAGTTAAACATTTTCTTCAGTCCATATCCACCATGTAGGAACTTGCTCTCCATCTCCCTTAACTGTTGTTCAGTGTTGTCAGTATTAGAATTATTTCGGAATACCCGCAGGAATTGTGCATAGGGGATGGCTTTAAACACATGAGGAGGATGACAGCTTTGTCTGTGGAGAAGTGTGTTCCGATCAGTAGGTTTGTTAAATAATGAAAAATGTAGTTGACGTTCAGGAATGGAGATCCTTAAATCAAGAAAATTGATAAAATCCGTATTGCATTCTGATGTCATCAGGGTGTGGGAAGTACATTAATTTGGTCAACGGTCTACAGAAATGACTGTTTGGTGCCCTTTATTATTAGGCAATCATCGATGTAGCGTTTGTACAATAAGGCTTGGTCACCCAAGATGTCCATCAAGTAGTCTTCTTCAAAACTGTGCATATATGCATTGGCATAAGAGGGTGCTGTTCCAGTGTGTTGTACATAGAACTTATGTTAAAATTTGAAGTAGTTCAAAGAGAGAGTAAGATGTAAAAGTACCAACAAAAACTTGACTTATAAAGTGAATTATTGGTGATAGTCATGTAAGCTGTCAAGCAACTTAAAGGATGGGGAATTACTGGTGTATAGAACTAGTAACATCCACTGTCGCCTCTGGTAAAGATGTGTTTTTAAGTATTTGTATTAGTGCTTGGCTATCACGCAAGTGACTCCTGGTGTTTTGGATCACATCTTGTAGATGGTAATCTATCCATTTGCCCAATGGCTCAGAAGTCCACCTTTTGTGGATACTATTGGTCGGCCTGATGGCTTATGTGCATTCTTGTGGAGTTTTGGCAATGTATACAATACTGGAATACGTGGAAACTCTTGAATCAGAAAACTGGCTTCATCTGGAGTCAGTCTACCCATGCATACGGCTGCATCCACTTGGATAAAGTCAGGCTCTTCAGAACAGTTCTAACCAACTTTTCCAAGCCTGCTTTCCCCACCTACCTATGTGTTGATCCAGCCCCCTGCTGTTTAGCCTGGACCTATGACCTAGAAAAACATGTCTTCCTTTCTATTATGCACCATGTTGCTCATGCTTTACTGTGTTGTTGTCACATTTAACCGTGTCCACAACGGTTTCTATCAAAATTCAATAAAATTGTATCCAAATTTTGGTTGTGGGGAGGCTAACCCATCACCCCCAACAAAATATTAGATGCTGAATACTGCCTCTTGTGTCCTAGATCTAACAAAAAAGTTGACTTAGCTTGAGCTAACAAATATCTATCAAATTTAATAAAATGATGTCCACATATCAGTGGCCGATCAGACCTGATCTAACACAGTTATCATAATCAATTATATTTTGTCCTATGTTTGTTAAGATGGCTGTTTATGGGTTACCCTTCCTGAAAATGCATATTTTAGTGGAAAAAAAGGCTGTATAGTAGTGGGGTGGGGGGCTACCCGGGGAAGGTATCATATGTGTACACTTTTCCAGTACAGGTTTATATATAGGTGGAACTGGAGATACAAACCTTTAGCTGATACTTCTGCCAAAATAGATGCAGTATAAAAGGTCTAAGGGTCACTACGTTAATGGGAACTTTCTTGACACAGAGAGAAAGAAAAGAATACCCATACATATCAGATTAGAGACCCTTAGTTCAGGTTGAGGCCTTGATAAAGTGTTACATACAATACCTACAGAAATAATCTAATACAGGGATTTAGTGTGGGATCGTTTATAATATGAAAAGAGACTGCTTGTGCCAAATGTTACATTCATGTTAACACCCCTTGTTACTGTATACATCTATCAGAAGTTCCGGCTTCAAATGTATATGCCTAAAGCAGAGACCTAGACAATCTTGGTAGTTTGCAATCTATTATACATCTATATTTTGCCAAACTCCTCCTGCGCTCAAAATAACTAGGGGGGGTAAGGAACAAATGCATTCTGCAGACTCCCCCATACAGGGGCGTAACTAGACGCCTCAGGGCCCGGGTGCGAGAATCTGCTAAGGGCCCCCCACCCCCTCACCCCCCCCAAAAAAACATGATTTTTACCCAACAATTTTTTTTCAACAAATTCAATTTACATATTGAATCATATCTGTAAAAAAATCTAAGAAAAAGGGGCGCATGTACAAAGGGCATAATCAAAGAAAAAGGGGCGCATGTACATAGGGCCCCTTTTGTACATGCGCCCCTTTTTCTTTGAATACATAAATAATGTATGGAAACATAGCATAGCGGATATAGATCAACAGAATAACACACAAACCCAGCATTGCAGATATAGATCAAATAGAATTCACATAAAAACTCTGCATTAAAGGTATAGATAAAAAAAACCCCTAAATTATAGGCATAGATCACAGGTCTCACACCCCAAAACCAGCCCTGGCCTCCACACTGCCCACATAGAACCTGACCAGCACCCAGATAACACACGTAGGGTTTGCCATCTTTGTCCCCAAACAGCTGGATGGGGACAAAGGTGACACTGGGGAGGTGAACTTGTGTGTCTAATCTATATAAAAGTGTTTATATATGTGTCTAGACAATTATGTCTATATAAAAATAAATCTAGAAATCTCCATTTTTTTAAGAAAAAAACTTTATGCGTTTTGTCCCCCTCCACAGACACACACATATATTTATTTTTATGTTTATAATTGAAATAATAATGAAATAATAATTTAATGCCATATACAATTTTTTTTTTAAATACATTATTGTACTGACCTAACTATTCCTTCCACTTTGGGGCCCTGATGAAGTGCTGATGGAGTGATAGAGGAAGACTTTCAAACTGGATGTACTCCAGCTCCAGCAGTGTGTGTGATGGGGCGGAGCTTTCCGCCCTCATGCAGCTCTTGTGGCACGATCCAGTGCTCCTGCAGTCTGTATGAGGGGGCGGAGCTTTCACCCCTCATGCTCTATGTGATCCGGTGATCCTGCACTCTGAGCGTGAGGGGGCGGAGCTTTCGCCCCTCACGCTGTATCAATGATTAGGCGGCCGTCGCCAGCTCCGTGGCGCGGCTTGCCTTATTTAAAAAAAAAAACACAAAAAAACGGTTTCGGGCGGCCCCTTGGCTTGGGCCCCCCTTCCCCCGGGGCCCGATTTCGTGCGGCCCCTTCGCTTGGGCCCCTCTGTCGCCGGGGCCCGATTTGTGCGGCCCTTGCTTGGGCCCCCTGCGCCGGCCCGGTCGCAGCCGCGACCCCTGCGACCCCGGTAGGTACGCCACTGCCCCCATACATCTACAAAAGCAACACTAAAATTTGAAGGGACCATGGAAGTGCAATGACTAGACAACTAACTTATTCAAGCTTCTTGAATCAACAGTTGACCCTATTTGTGTCATTTTTTTTAAAAAAGATCCCATATTCTAGGAGACCCAAAGGTAGATCGTTGTCTGGTAGCCTGGAATATTTTTTGTCCTAGGGACCTTGAAGATATAACTATTCCCTTAGAAACGTATAAACTATTTGGACAAATAAGTATCATGAAAATGTTTAGAAATGTAATATTTAGCTTTCTGTAAAAACGCAGTGTTCTTTTTCTAGCATTATTTATAGACATAAACAACAGCTAGGATCTTCTTCCCCAAAATGTCAGCTTCTGAAGTACAGAGAACAAACTTTAATCCTAACGGCTTTGCCCTTAGCAGAGTAAAATTCAGAAGAACGCTTTATGAAATCATAGTTATTAACAGCCGAAGACAAGAATTTAAGAGCTGTATAGCTTAGCTCTACTACACAGTGATAAGTGTAACAATGTTGGAATGCTTGGGAGAATAGTTATGTTCATGTAAAGGTATGGCTTTAAACAGTCTGCATTCAGTCTATAGACAATTTGGTTTACTAGTAAAATGGCAAGAGTAAATACCATCTACAATAATCTCTAACTTTACTTATTTTTTTTACATACCTGTACACCTTCATGACTTGTTTTTGGTTTGATATCTTGTTAAAGAATGTCTTACTTGTATTGAAGTATCTGCAGCATACATATACAAATGTTTAAAAAAATGTATGTCAAGTGCAATCACTGATCACAATTATGCTGATGCAGACTGTAACCTGGGGTATATTTTTCATGATGGATCACAGACCCAGACTTACCACCTGTCACACTTGGTAAAAACCGGTGGGCTGCTGGTCGATAGCCTTCCACACTTCCCAATCTACCAAAGCAGCAGCACATGGGGTCCTGCAGTTTGCAGCCACTGGCTGGATATGCAAGGCAACATGCTGTAAGTATATAAAAAACATAACGAGAGGCCGTGCGTATCAAGATTACAGCCACAAGTTCATTATTTGGCATCTGCTGGCCTTAAAGTACCGCGACCATTTAGTCGTCACCGGATTTTTTATTCTAAACAAAACAAAATCATTCTGCACTTGGTTGTGAAATTGAAGCCATGATTCCTCACAATCCTCACTTGAAATCCTCTTTCCTCTTGAAAGAAACTTGACATTCTCGATTTCATGATAGAACCTATAACATATTATGTTACATACCATGTAATTTTACGTAAATTTCATTTTTTAAATAGCTAATAGAATGATAATATCCAGCAGCTATTGAGAATGTAAAACATGTAGGCTAAAGAATGACTATGCTGATAACTTGCTCTGTTTCTTTGATAATTAAATTAAAGCTATTGAATTGGGCCCCCAATTTGTTGTTGGGGCAATAGAGGAGACATCATATTACATCAAAAAAGGATGGATAATTTCAGTCAATCAGATCCCTACAGATCTGCTCCTGAAACTGCAACAATCACAACATTTTAAATGAGGCTATGGTAAGTGAATTTCTGAATCATGTATGTTCTCATAGTGTATCTGCTACAGCACAGCGGTCAAGTACATAAATAATGCAGGTTGCTTAGACTCTGCAGACCATTACTGTCTAACAAGCATTCAAATCATCTCTCCCAGGCCCCTGCTTGCGATATCCACTGATCAGTTATCTAGAAACCAGGCACACTCATGCCTCCTTTCCATTGATATTCTTACAACACCCCCTTCTCTGTACTTCTGCTCATTAATAGTTCAACAGGCACTTTAGTACAGGTAGAAACATCACTCTCACCTCTCCTTCATCCCTCACATTCAGTCCCTCGCCAGATCCTGCCGCCTGCACCTAAAAAACATCTCTCGTATCCGCCCATTCCTCACCCAAGAATCCACAAAAACTCTGGTTCATTCACTTATCATTTCCCGTCTAGACTACTGCAACACTCTTCTGGTTGGCATTCCACTGTCTCGACTCTCTCCTCTACAGTCTATCCTAAATGCCGCTGCTAGGCTCATCTTCCTTGCACGTCGCTCCTCTTCTGCTTCCCCCCTCTGTGAAACCCTCCACTGGCTCCCGATTACCTTTAGAATTAAATTTAAGATCCTGGTACTGACATATAAGGCCATCCACAATACTGCTCCTCCGTACATTTCTGACCTCATTAGCAAATACTCTCCTACTCGATCCCTACGTTCCTCCCATGGGCTAAGGCTCTCCTCCTCACTCGTCACCTCTTCCTTTTCCCGTTTACAAGATTTCACTCGAGCTGCCCCATATCTCTGGAATCTACTCCCAAGGAACCTTCAGAATTCACCCTCCCTCCTGACATTCAAGAAACATCTAAAAACCCACTTCTTCAGAGACGCATACCATCTTAGCTGCTAGAACATCCTTGTCATCGATACCCCCCCCACAATACCTCTATGCCTTATGTTTGTCACCCCATTTTTCCCTCTAGATTGTAAGCTTGCGAGCAGGGCTCTCCACCAAATGTATCGGTTTGTCTTAGTCTGTCAATTCTTGTCTTGTCATATCCCTTGAATTTATGTATTGTATTAAGCGCTGCGTAAACTGTTGGCGCTATATAAATAAAAGATAATAATAATAATAATCACTTCAGTGTGTTACTTTGCATAAAGGGCACTGATAAAGCAATAACCTAGTATTAACTTAATAGTTATTACAAAAGTGAAAAAGTGTTCCCATCTGACCTCTACAATACACTTGCTCGTTGTGTTAGTAAAATACATAACTGATGTACGTTCCTTGCAAGCATAAATCTTGGCTGTAGCGAAGCAGTGGAGAAGACAGCTTGTCTGAGTTTAACAGGGGCTCATAAATCTTCTAAGAAACATTTGTACATGATTTCTTCATATTCTGAAAAAGTATGTGTTTTAGATCTAGTGTGACCATCCGAGAATCTGTATGCGAATGACTTTTATGTTTTTTTAGGTTGTGTGCTCCTCTAGTTTATATATTTTTGGTGCTGTGCTTAGTTGCAGGCTCTGACCACACCTTAGGGTTGAGCAGCCCCTCATGCCACACAGATGCCTCATTCATGTTGTACATAGGAGGCTTTAAATTAGTCTCTTTTGGGTTAAAATGCAAAGCAGTCCCACTGATGTAGCCTCTTAGTAAGCAATATAGTCAGAAAAATTAAATAGGACTCAACAAACTTGGGGTACTTTGAAATAGTGGTGGGCTAAGTAATATGACCATATAGCGTGACAGAATCCCCAAGTAGTATGCGCTGAATTATTGCTTTATTTTGTGTATAGGTACAAAATCTCTACAGGAAAAATCTGTGCTTTAGATTTAAAAGCAGGATGCGGACCACATAAATATGTTCATAAGCATACATAAGAATAAAATGCAAAATACAAGTGTATGTACATTTTAGACTATTCAAATGATGTATCCCGCTAATTGCAAGTAAACCACACTTACCATGCCCTGATGTATGCATGTCTGTTTTATGTGGTGAAGAGATGTTTAATTAGCAAACTTTAGTATTTAGAATTCCCAGTAGAAGCGAACACTAGGTTTTATTTTTTTCCAACCAAACGTACATACAAGTAAAGAGTGGTAATAATAACTAGGAAAGGAGAGGGATGCCACATGCCTTTTTATATGAACAGGTTTACTATAGGGTGACTAGATGTTTCCGTTAACTGTGGACACATAACAATGCACTGTGCAGGGTACAGTGCATTATGTGCATTGTTATGCTTTTAGTTCATCCCAGCTGAATGTATTTTTATTTGAGCTTACAATCTAGAAAGCGTTAGGGTATTGTGACGGCCCCGGGTTAATCGGTGCCGTCTGTAATAGTCATTGTTTGTGATACCTACATTTCCCAGTATATGTTGTAATTATGGTGTGTACTTTTGTTTCCCTTGTTTGCTACCCTGTCCAGGTACCACATGTCCTGCCCCCTCCCCCCTTACACAGACTACAGTAGAGACACCCCACTGGGCTGAGTGGTAATACTCAGTCATATGCAAAGGAGGGCAGGATGTAATTCCCTTGTGTGTCTATTGGATGTAATTCTGAGGTCTTTTTTGACTCAAGAAGACATTCAAGGGCATTCTCAAAAGGGGAAAGTCCCTGATACCTTCTGGACTCGCCCCTCATTATAGAAACTATAAACAAATGTTCCCCCCCCAGTGTAAGGACAGTGAAAGAGGTGTAGCAGCAGTAGTAATAGTAGAGTACTGCGTCTGGGCTGGCAGACACTGGCACTGTGATGGGACACCTTGTACCCCGACTGGGTACTCCCGCCACACTGCTCTTCCTCCTGCAAAGAAACCAGCGGTTTAGCGCTGGGCGGGACAAACCGGCACAGCAATCTAATGGAGCCGTGCTAGCTCTTTGTCTTGCTACACAGTGCTAATATTGTCCTGAAAAGGACAATAAGTTGCCATAGCAGTCCACCTAAATCATCAGACAGAAGTAAGGTGGAAAACACAAATTGAGTTTATTTGAAAGAAGTACAGCTATTTATACACACCGTTTGGAAGCTGAAGATGAAGTTCACCTTTCGGCACGAGAACGACCCAAAGCACACCTCTGGCTTCACCAGAAGAAGATTAACGTTTTGGAATGGCCCAGCCAGAGCCCTGACCTGAATACAATTGAACATCTGTGGGGTGATCTGAAGAGGGCTATGCACAGGAGATGTCCTCGCAATCTGACAGATTCGTTTTGCAAAGAAGAGTGGGCATATATTGCCACATCAAGATGCCATGCCATGCTAATAGACTCCTACCCAAAAAGACTGATTGCCTTTATAATATCAAAAGCTTCAACATAATATTAGTTTAAGGGTGTGCACACTTACGCAACCCGATTATTGGGAGGTTTTTTTTTTCCCCCTCAAATATTTCAGCTTGTTTTGTAATTGAATTGTTCACGTTTATAGGTCACATTAACCCCTTCCGGACCGCCGATTGCATACTGCGTCTTCACTTGAAGACCGCAGTATGTTTTTAAATATTTTTTTTATTTTTTTTTTAATACGTCTCTTTTTTTTTCCAATATAAAAGACAAGAATATACCATTCATACATAAATATTAATACAATACAATATAAAAACACAAAAAAAAAAAAAAAAAAGCTGCATTTGGAAATATGAAGACTAATGATCCCCTCATGTTCATAGTCCAGTTATCACTTCATCTTAGTTGAAATGGACACGGGCAGTCAGCACACTCAGGCTCTATCACATATTTTCCTCTAATCTAGTTAGCCATGATCCCCATAGCTTAGCTTTTTTTTCAGAAATAAAGTATGATTTATAAAGCTGTCTTTCCATTTTTATTTGGGAGATTTTGTTTCCATAGACGAGCGATCGTAATTTTCACAGCTATAAGACAATGAATAATAAGTTGTTTTTCCTTGACGTTACACTTTGGCCATTCTAGATGTAGTAGCGCCGTTACAGGAGATCGATTAAGATTTTTTGTTGTTAGTGCAAATATTAAGTCATACATCTTAAACCATATCTTTTTCACACATGCACAATTCCACCAAATATGGACAAAATTTCCCTTATCTGCTTTACATCTCCAACATAAATCTGAACAATTAGGATACATTTTATGTAGTCTCGTAGGGACCAAGTACCATCTATTCATTATTTTGAACTGAGTTTCAGCTAATGACAGTGAGTGTATGGAAACCTTAACATCATATAGAGATCTAGCCCAATTATCCTGATTAATCTCTATATTTAATTCTTGTTCCCATACGTTAATAACTGGGGAAGTATACTCAAGCATAACATGATTTATTAAATCAAAACACTTAGATAATACTTTATCTACTTCATACCCAGTAAAAATTTTCTTAATTCGAGTTAATATCTCCCGACTAGGTTTCCAAAGTTCTTTCATCAGAAAATTTTTTGTTCTCAAATATTTAAATATGTCAGCACTAGATAGCTCATATTCTTTTATCAATTGAGAGAAGGGTTTAGGTCCTGTTGAGGTCAAAAGTTGGTCTAAAGTTAATATACCTTTGATTTTCCAATCGTCAAAGTTTATATCCGAGATACACATTTCAATAGATTTAAGTTTAGAAAAGGTCGGGATCCCTTTAATGTTCAAATTTTTCTTAATATACTCCCAGATTGGAAGAATCTGTCCCAAAATAAAATTAAGACTTTTTATTTTTAGAAAGTGTTTTGAGGTGAGGGGACACCATATAATATCATCTAGGTTTTCCAAACCACCTGTCTCCAGTTCGATCGCATACCATCCTTCATTTAAAAAATTCTCTGATTGCATTCTATATATATGAACTATTATATTTGCCAAATAAATATTTTTCAGAATAGGGAAACCCAAGCCTCCATCAATCGGTTTACGTGCCATTACGGCAGCTTTTAATCTAGGTTTTTTTGCCTTCCATATAAAACATTCAAAACTCGTCTGTACCATTCGTATCCAAGGGTCGGGCATACTTAATGGCAACATAGAGAACAGATATGACCATTTAGGTACTATGTAAGAATTTAATATATTAATCCTTCCCCACCAGGAGAATTCTTTACTTCTCCATTCTTTTAACCAAATATTAGTTAGTTTTAATAATCTTAAAAAATTGGTCTCTAGAATTAAAGAAATAGATTTTGTTACATATATACCTAGATATATAAAATCAGATTTAGCCCATACAAAATCATAATCTCTTTTAATCTGGTCAATTAGAGAGTTTTCTAAATTTATTTCTAATAATGTTGTTTTATTTGTATTCATTTTGTAGTTCGATACTTTACTATATCGTTCAAATTCCATCATAAGAAAACTTAAAGAGACCTGTGGGTCAGTGATAGAGATTAATATATCGTCTGCATATAAGTTAATTTTTAAATTTAAATCTCTAGCACGAAAACCTTGAATTTCACAGTTATCTCGAATACATATAGCTAAAGGCTCAGCAGATAAAATATATAACAGTGGGGACAGAGGGCAGCCCTGTCTTGTTCCATTTTTTAGGCAAAACCAATCTGAACATATATTTGGTCCAACTGTCCTAGCAACCGGATTAGAATAGAGAGCCATAATTGCCTTATGCATCCAACCCGTTATTCCAAATTTAACCAAGACTTTACTCATAAAATCCCAATTTACCCGGTCGAAAGCCTTCTCGGCATCGACTGACATTATTATAATAGGGATATTCTTCTTCTCTACCTGATCTATAATATTAATGATTCTTCTAATATGATTACATGATGATCTACCCGGAATAAAACCAACTTGATCTGAATTAATAATGGTATTAAGGATAGATTTTAATCTGTTAGCAAGGATGGAAGAGTATAATTTAACGTCAACGTTAATTAAAGAAATTGGCCTATAACTAGCCGGATCTGTCGGATTTTTGCCTTGTTTAAAAATAGGAAGTATATTAGCTCTAGACAATTCAATGGAAAGCTTACCACAGTTAGCAATAGAGTTAAAAGTAAGAACTAAAGAATCTAGAATTTGCTTACTGAATGTTTTAAAGAATAGATTAGTAAACCCGTCTGGTCCTGGTGTTTTGTATTAATTTAATTTAGATATAGCTACACTAATTTCAGCTGATGTTATTTCAGTGTTTAGAGTAGCTCTCTGCTCTGTATATATCTGGAGAAAGTTTATTTTATCGAGATACTTATCAATTTCTTCTATTGAAACTTTATTATTCAAATTATATAATTTCTCGTAAATTTTTCTCCGATTGATTCTGGTGTATAATATGTCTTATTATCTATTATTAGCCTATGGACCCGGTTATTACTTTTTAATTTCTTTAGTCTGTTCGTCATCATTTTGTCTACTCTATTACTACCACAGTAGTATCTAGTTTTTAATTTCTCCATATTATTGACTGTTCTCTCCATCAATTTATCATTAATACGAGCTTGAATTTGTTTGATTTTTTGAATCTTATCTATAGTAGGATTTTTTTTATTCTCAGTAACTTCCTGATTATATTGTAAGTATAGCTCCGCACGATTTTTCCCTTGTTTCCTCCTAATTGTACTTTTAAGCTTAATTAAGTATCCTCTTAACACTGTTTTAAATGCACACCAATTATTTTCTGGAGACGTATCTACCGGATTGTTCTCTTTAAAAAATAAATCTATTGATTCTGACAAGTGTTTCACGTTGTCTTTATTCGAAAGCATAGAATCATCTAATTTCCAGGTGGATCGTACATTCTTATTGATATTATTTCTTATTTCCATCATAATAATATTATGATCCGACCAAATATTATTATTAATTTCTATTTTTTGAATCCTTTTAATAAGTGGAGGAGAGCTTAATATGTAGTCGATACGAGAATATGATAAATGGACATGGGAAAAATGAGTAAAGTCTTTTTCGAGTGGATGCAAAACTCTCCAAGTATCCATAAGTTCATATTTATTAAGAGAATTATTAAAAGCTCTTGCTTGGGATTTTATTTTTTCTTCATTGAGTCTTTTTTTAGACGTTTTAGTATCTAATTCACTGTCTAAGTCACCTGCTATAATGCAGCAACCTATCTTAATATTATCGACTCGCTCCAATATCTTATTCAGGAGACATACTGGAGCAACATTAGGTAAATAGACGTTAACCAAAGTAAACCATTCTTCATCTAATTTACAAACTATAATTATATATCTACCTTCTGAATCGTGAAATTCATACTTAATTTCTATGTGGAGTGTAGCAGAAAAAATTATTGCTACCCCTCTCTTCTTTTTAGTTTCATTTGAAGCATGAACCAAAACCGGGTATTTCTTCCCACCCAATTTTTTACTGTCTGTTCTCCTCCAATGGGTCTCCTGAAAAAAGCCCACATCTATATGCTCTCTACATAAAAAATTATACACGATAGACCGCTTATGTGGCGAATTTAAGCCTTGAGTGTTAACTGAACACACCTTTATCATTCCAACATTCTAGGGATCACACGTCTACACTTCCCTATGCAGCTTATAACAAACCATATAACAGAAAAAGAAAAAACATATAGAGAAAACCTATCATACTTCCATTCATCTCGCTCCACTTCCGGCGCTGAAGGGCCCCAAGAGGAGGAAATGAAAACAACAAGAAAAAATACAGTCTCATTGGTCCACACAGAATCTGTGGCCAAGAACTCATTCATCAAAAGACATAAAACAAAACTGTGGGGAGCATTGGATATACCTCCTATGTCTCCCCCCATGAGGAGTCTCAAAACTGACACTCCTATGTCTAATTTAAGACATATGGTAGAGATGCCACCGCTCACTGCTTTTAAATATGTTATTCCAATTATAATATTAAGGAGGCTAAGAAAACAATAATCTGAGTTAACTCCTATAAAATATTTCTAAACCGTAATTCTCTGTAAAGTCATATTTCTGTTAAGCCATTTTTTATAATAATATACGAGGAGAAAAAAAAAAAAAAAAAACTTAGTGACTTCAGCTTATCCTTATCAAAACTTTACTCTATTAGTTTTGTGCATAGCATTCAATCGTTCTTCTTCAATTTTCCTTATCATACCATTAAACACCTTCATTAATGTATATCTATTATTTCATTAATTACTTCTATGTGTGGCCCTCATAAGGCTATTAATACTCACAATTAAACTCAGAAAGTGCATTCCATAGTGCTACTTATGTTCGTAAAGTGCAATTATTTATCCTTCTTCTATATTTACCTATCACTATCAAACCTTTACTCAATTAATATAATCCGTAACATTAAATCATCCTTCTTCGAAAATTACTTCTATGTGTGACCCTCATAGGGCCTTTAGTGTTCAAATCGTCCTTCTTCAATAATTATTTTTATGTATGACCCTCATGAGGCCGTTAGTGTTCACACTTAAACTCAAAAAGTGCATTCCATAGTGCTACTTATATGGTTCCTTTGTTAAAAAAACCACATTCATTGCTTTAAACACATTCATTACATTAAACACATTCATTACTGAATACTTCTGTGAGTGACCCTCATGAGGCCATTAGTGCCCATAATTAAATTAAAAAAAAAGTGCATTCCATAGTGCTACTTATATGATTCATTTGGTAATGAGAAGAAAGGGGGAAAAAAGAAAGAGAAAAAAAAAAAAAAAGATTCTCCCTTTCTTTCTCTTTTTTTTTTTTCCCTCCTTCCTATCAGTGACTTCAATATTTCAGTATCAAACCTCAAACCTTTACTCAATTAATTTAATGCGCGACATTAAGTCGTCCTTCAATTTTCCTTATTATACCATTAAACACCTTCATTAAATATATCCATTATTTAGCTAATTACTTCCATGTATGGCCCTCATGAGGCCATTAGTGCCCACAATTAAATTCAAAAAGTGCATTCCATAGTGCTACTTATGTTTCATTTATAATTAAAAAAAAAAAACAAAAAAAACCTTATTATAACATTATATTTTGATTCTTGCACCATTCAGCCAACACGGTTGGGGAATCAAAAGATCTTATTTGACCTTCCCACCAAAGTCTTACGTTGGATGAGCTAGTCCAACTATATTTAATATTATTCTGTCTTAAACTAGATAGCGATGTAGAAAATTCTCTCCTCCGTATCCGCGTCTGATATGATAGATCTTGAAATATTTGAATGTTTTGATACACCTCATCTTTCAAATTAGAGTTCCTCTTTGCGCGTATCACTTGTTCTTTGATGTATACAGATGAAAAAGAGACCATAACATCTCGTGGTATTGTTTCTGAAATCTCATTTGGTCGTCTGAGTCTATATAATTTGTGCATTGTTAAATCAGAGTCTTTTAAGGAAACACCCAGAGCATGAAATAAATCAAATAGAAACGGTTTAAGTTTGTCTTGAGAGACCTTCTCTGGTATATTACGAAAACGAAGATTTAGTCTTCTGAATCTGTCCTCCAGCTCTCTGAATTTTGTTTCAATCTTATCAACTCTTTGGGTAACGTTATTGATATTTTTCTTCATAGTTGAGCAGTGTAAATCAAGATTTGAGATTTTATTTTCAACATCAGATAATTTGTTAACCAGCTCATTTATCTCTTGCTTGATTTCTATTGAGCCCTTAGATATTTCCTTCTTGATTTCTTCAAACTGAGCAAGCATAAAGTCTTGAGATACTGTAGATGTTGGACTAAGACTGCTACGGGTTTGGGATTCATCCCATTGAGAAGTTGTTGACATATTTAAGTTTTTTTCTTTGTTTCTATCTTGAGAAGGAGAAAAAAATTCTGTCATTGTTCCAGGTTGTTTCTCTCTTTTCTCTTTTTTGTCTCTTTTTGGTTGTTCTTTAGGGAGCTCCCTAGTCACATTTCTTTTAGTTGCCATGTTTTAGGAGGGAGGAATATCTCCACCAAACAAAACAAGTTATTATCACTGTATCAGATGTATTTCATATGATCAAATTTAGCATAGAGTATCTCAAATTTCTTTTCAATTTTCCAGACCAACTCCTCGTAGACTTTGATTTAATTTTAAATCACTCAACGTGCATCTCGCCAGAATTCAGCCGCTTTTTCACTTCACCAAAGCCACCGTTATTTCTTTTATTTCGCGCTTTTTTCAAATTCAACCGACCTCAAGCGGCATCTAGCAGCATCTAGCTGCATCTAGCAACATCTAGCAGCATCGGCCAGCATCAGCCGCATCAACTGGCCTCAATGATGGCTCCTCCTCTCCTCCACCAGCAACAGCGTTGAAGCCCAGACATTTCCCCACAAACAATCAGTAGGGGGGGGGAGCAGATAGATGAAACTGCTCGCTATCCAAGTCGGACCCCCGTCCTATAATTCATCGCCCGGGCTAGAACGCCCGTACCTTAAGCCAGCTCAATCGGCTTGACTGAGCACGATGCCGCTCCCAAAGCCGCTCAGTGTCTCCGTCGAATTACGGACGCGGGAGCAGGAGAAACGACGGCGTTGTCTCCGGCTACCCGCCTCTTCGTCCCAGCCTTCCTTCCCCGCAGCGAGCGTGCATCTCCACCTCCTACGGCGTGCGCGTCATCACGTCATCGCGCCTCGATCCCTCTCCGAAACGGAACATCATCATGTTTTTAAATATTTAAATTCCGTGATCGTGATTCGCTGCAAAGCGATCACGTGTACGGAATTGAGGGGGGGGTGGCTGCTACTGATCGCTGGGAAACACCTAGCGGTCAGTAGCAGCCACCCCTCGCGATCCCAGAGTTCAAAGCGACGCTGAATTGCGTAAAGGCAGTGACGTACCTGGTACGTCCAGGTCTGCCGGTGACCCGTGACCCGGAAGTACCAGGTACGTCCCGGTCTTGAAAGGGTTAAAGGTGGAAAAAGTTCTGACATGATTTATCTTTGTCTCATTCTTTAAAATCACAAGAACCTGGCATTAATAACAGGGCTGTGTAGACTTTTTATCTTATATAATATATACTATATATATACATATATATATATATATATATATATAATATATATATAGTAAGCTTTTTATCTATCCCTTAACACTGTTGAAATCGTATACTTCCTTAAATGTTTGCGTTGACATAATGAGGCATTGGGTTGCAATTCAGGTACAGAGCTCTAAATAATGTACAGAGGTCACTTGGTTTCCACTCTTTAGTATGGTCTGTGAATCAATGAGGCGTATCAGTTACAGGGGCCATCATTTACACAGCACTAGATTTGCATGCATTTCTCTTTTTTAATAGCGTTCATCTTTAAAAACACGCCTGCTCTCAAAGAGCAATCAGGGAAAGTTTTTGGTTTTTTTTAATAACATCACAGAAAAAGCAGGTAGACCTATGTCCTCTTGCATCCTTTTCCAAATTACATTGGAAAAGAGTTCAGCATACCAACTGAAAAAACAACCTCTTGGTTCCTTACTGGAATATATAGACAATTAAAATAGAAACCAGAATTCTCTGCTGTTCCCACAGAATGTGTTAAAGGAACTACTTAAAATAATAATATAATCTTGGAAAAAAATTGAGTATGAATGAGAAGCATATAATTTACAGTTTAACCATACCTGGGAACTCTGGATTTGACCGGGAGATTGCCAGGTGAAGCACCTCTTCTCCGGGTCAAGACCCGAATTCTGTGGGTGGTGGGATGGGGTTCTTGACACTCCCTGCTCCCCACCCATTTTCCCTTTAAATGGGGGTGTTTCCCAGTGACGTAATCGGGAACGCCCCGCCCACTGACGTCAGCGGGCAGTCCTGGCCGAGTCCTGTAAGGGGAGCCCAGAAGTTCCCAGGTATGCTCCCAACACTTCAAATGGCTACAGAGGAACACCTTTGTTTTAGGGGAAGGGGCAGGCTTTACCAGCATTATTTAAGAAAATGTATATACACCGTATTGTTACTTTTAGGGCTGTGGAACACTTGGGTACGTTCATACCCACCAAAAATTCCAAGGTAATGGAAAAGATTGATTCTCGGAAGGGATGGGGGTAATTTAGGGCCATAAGAGGGACTGTCCGTCCTAAAGAGATACACTTGGGAGGCATGGTTTGCCTAGTCTTACAAATTAACCAATCTGTGTCTCAAGTGGTGTAACTGGTGCCGAAGATTGTGGAACAAAATATGGCAGAAAGTACTGGATATTTAATGGCAACTTATATGTATTGTATGTATTTATGCAAGTTCCTTCCCCAGGCAGAAGCAATAGTGCAGCTAAACCCTCCAGAAATATAACTCCCAAATACAGTTTTGTTATTGTTTTATGAAGCCATTTAATAAAGCTGTCTTTATTCAAAGTTCATACTTTTTAATGGACCAACATAGAAAAAGATTTAAAGTAACATAAGCATTTGGGACCTCAGGTGTCTTGTTTACGTGGAATATTGTCCACATGGAATTGAAGTATAAGCAAAACAAGTACTTTATTAAAGTATAAAATCAGTACAACAGTGTTCCAAAATGCTAATATTAACTAGCAGATGTGTTTTCTGAATGAATATCATCTGTTCCATAGCAACAAACTTATTCCATCAGAATAAACCTTTAAGTTACTATTAAGAAAAAAAAAACATGTCAAACATACAGTACTTTTAAGGCAACATATTTATTTACATTTTTTTTAAGATATAAATTTACAGCCATTCCTCATATTTATGAAACGTAAGCCTGGGCACAAGCCCAGAGCTCACCAAGCAAAAGAAATCAAAACACATTTATCCAAAAATCCATATTGTTTACACAGACATTTCAATTTGTCTGAGTGGATTTAGATAGCAACAGTGGCATTAGTGTGTTCACTTTGTAAGTCTTTTGTTTTCAGGTTTTAGACTTTCCATCCCCCTGGTACGGTTCTTTATAATGCCACAGCTACGAACAGAATTACGTTAAGAAGGGAAGGAAAAAACAGATTGTATCCATTCATATGTTTGTTCTGGTTTGAGGATTCACTGTATCAAATATGCTGCACTTTACAAAGTTACACTGTTGTTATAGATTAAAATAAAACACACACAATGGCATATTCTATACCTCGCAACAGTCTTAGTTTTTGCATGACAGTCCTGATTTTAAGGCACTGTCTCGATGCTCAGGGTAGCTGGGATCGTGGGCCAGTCCAGGACATCCGCTGCTCTCCCCTGACTGGCTCAAGTTGCTGTACAATCAATGATGGTCTGTACTGTGAAGAAGAAAGGGCACATAGCCAGAAGAAATTAATAAACAGATTCGGGCTTACCTATCTGACTATATTTAGAGGTAGGCAAGCACACCAGCAATATCAAGACTAATGCAACTCTAAATCCGTCCAGTAAACACCCCCCTGTCCATTTGGCCTGTGGCCAGTCCAAGCCTGCATTTCATCTAATTTTACTCCCAAGCAGGTAAATAAAGGTACTTTTTTGGCAGTTGAGAGCACAGGGTGCTACTGAGCCCCTATGTAGATTCAACATGGGCATATTGCACTGGTGTCGGATCACATGTTCATCCTTGAACTTTAGGCTGTCTTGTTTGTATGGCTTCACCACTAGAGGGGGTTTTGCTGCAGCATTCATGAAAAGCACATCTGCTGCACATAATTGCAGGCTACCTTTGCCTGTTACCTGGTTATATGCTATTTTATGGTAGTCATAATATCCAGCCATCTCAGTTGGTCTTCTTTCTGAGCAAGAATAGTGGGTCCTCTTTGGGTCTGTTATTACTCTCTTTATCTTCTTTGTTTCCCACCCATCGCATTGGGAGCGACTCAAGGGCACCGGAGGGCCTCTGGGAAAAGAAATGCCAGAGAAGTCTCAGACTACACCAACTGCTCCTGTCGACTCTCCAGCGGTAATGCGGCCTTCCCTCCTTCCAAGATTGCCAGTAAACACCCCTTACGTTTTGATTTCTGCCAGAACATTGTGGTTGGGCCTGGCAATGGCAAATAGCTAGATGTAGGCATGCCCCTCAGGTGATGGTATCGGTCTATGACTAGCACTGAGTTTGTGGTCAGACTTGTTTCTCAGGGCTGAATGAGGCGTTTGTCAGAGGCACACCCGGGACCTCCTAGCCTGCCCCTCAGACCTATGTGTCACGCCAGGTGCAGGTTGAGACAGGAATGCTGTGTTATAGAGGGACTCTATACTTTCCTTTTCCTTTGTGTAATTAATAAAAGAGCCTTAATTTGCCACAATTTTGGTTCTTTCACTGTTTATTGTATCAAAGGTATCGCACAGTTAAGAGTATTGCCAGGAGTACATAGTGGGGCATATGTACCTCAATGCTAAAAAAAAAAATAGCAGTGCCAAGTGTATTTTTCCTTACTGTACAGTGCTAATGAGTATAATGATGCTTTCAAGATTGCATATATGTGATGAATTACCTTCTGGGGGGAAAAAAACAATCTTTTTCCTCATCTTATGGAAGTATCACTTAATATATGCACATTATGTTGGATATTGAAAATGTCTGACTAATTTAGTACATGATTTAGCTATTTGCTTTTACAGCTGAATTATGAATCATAAATTCTGTTATTGAAGTGTCGGTGTAAATTGCATAACATAATATTAGAATCTGTTGCAAAATCACCACACTTCAAAATACTACAACATGTAAACAGAATGTCTAATAACAAACAAAATGATTTCATAGTATTACAAGGAAGTATATTATAAAGTAAATATCCAAAAAATATATAAATATTTTAGACAGAATGCTGAGCATATCTCTTATGTTGTACATGTACAGTATCTCACAAAAGTGAGTACACCCCTCACATTTTCGTAAGTATTTTACAAAATGGATATTGTATAACAGTGTAAATTTGCTGTCCCCTCAAAATAACTCAACACACAGCCATTAATGTCTAAACCTTGGCAACAAAAGTGAGTACACCCCTAAGTGGAAATGTCCAAATTGGGCCCAAAGTGTCAATATTTTGTGTGGTCACCATTATTTTCTAGCACTACCTTAACCCTCTTGGGCATGGAGTTCACCAGAGCTTCACAGGTTGCCACTGGAGTCCTCTTCCACTCCTCTATCACTACATCACAAAGCTGGTGGATGTTAGAGACCTTGCGTTCCCCCACCTTCCATTTGAGGATGCTCCACAGATGCTCAATAGGGTTTAGGTCTGGAGACATGCTTGGCCAGTCCATCACCTTTACCTTCAGCTTCTTTAGCAAGGCAGTGGTTGTCTTGGAGGTGTGTTTGGGGTCGTTATCATGTTGGAATACTGCCCTGTGGCCCAGTCTCCGAAGGAGGAATCCATGTCCTTAGTCTGCTTGTCTTTATCAAACTGTTTGCAGGCTTTCTTGTGCATCATCTTTAGAAGAGGCTTCCTTTTGGGACGACAGCCATGCAGACCAATTTGATGCAGTGTGCGGCGTATGGTCTGAGCACTGACAGGCTGACCCCCACCCCTTCAATCTCTGCAGCAATGCTGGCAGCACTCATACGTCTATATGGACACAGGAGTTTGGACTGGACTTTAGTATAAAAAGGCAATATTGATGATGGAAGCTCATTGCACTGGCTGAGGTGGTCATGGACTGACAAACCGCGTCCCAGTGAACGCATTGAGCACTTATCACAATTTATCTTATTTATTTTAAGTGTCTATTATGTTTTCAAAAATTAATTACTTGAAGTATTAAGTATTAATAAATGGTTTAAAAACTTTTAAATTAATACGAACATCTTGAGTAATTATTCTCAGAAAGGGCCTAGGACACCGCCTTAAGAGTGTCCATATGTGTCTTTTATGAGCCTAAAGTTTTAATTTGGCGCTGAATACGGTGAGCAGAGGTTTTAACATTTTCATTTTATACAGTGATTTTTTTTTTGCACTATGATGTCTCTCATTGCCTTTTATATTTCATACGAAATCTACCTTTGAGAGACATCGATGGAAAACCGCTGACCGACCTATGCACGCTCAAATTTAAGTATTTTAAGGTTACTTTAAAATCTATAGATTCAATATTTTATAAGCGCTTGATTAGAGAAATACTCTTTTTTACTGTTTTACATTTGTGCTATTGCATATTTAGTTGGGGGAGTTTTTATATGCACTTTTAAGAGTTTCTTACCATAACAGCTTATTAATTATTATTGGTTATCTCATATCTGTTATTTTAAGCACAGCCTTTTTTGATCTGTATATAACTCAATACATTTAGGCATGTAGATGTGGTCAAGACAACTTGCTAAAGTTCAAACAGAGCATCAGAGTGTGGAAGGAAGAGGATTTAAGTGACTTTGAACGTCGCATGGATGTTGGTGCCAGATGGGCTGGTCTGAGTATTTCAGAAACTGCTGATCTACTGGGATTTTCACGCACAATCATTTTTAGGGTTTACAAAGAATGGTGCGAAAAAGAGAAAATATCCAGTGAGTGGCAGTTGTGTGGACGAAAATGCTTTCAGATGGCAGGGTCAGACTTTGGCATAAACAACATGAAAACATGGATCCCTCCTGCCTTGTATCAATGGTTCAGGCTGGTGGTGGTGGTATAATGATGTGGGGGACATTTTCTTGGTACACTGTAGGCTCCTTAGTACTGTCACATTCTGCCCTGGTTTCCTGGCTCCTGTATTGTGCATTCAGGTTTTTGGACTGCTCCTAGTTCAGCCTCTAGTGGCCGCTCTGCTTATGTTTCTGCTCTCCTCCTATTGTTGTCACCTGGCCTCGTTACCTGCTGCCCTGCAGTATAAAGGGCTGTAGCTTCCTGCAAACTGGGTCTTGGCATTTTAGTAATAAGACAGTTTTGCCCTGGCTCTGTTCCTGAATTGTTCCTGGCTTCCTTTTGTACCTGATCCTGTATTGCTCCTGTCTTCAGCCCTGCGAGTGGGCTTCCTGTCATGTGCCCAGCCTGAGGGCTTCCAGCAGCATGTCCATTCCTGTGCTCTGCCAGTGAGCTTCCAGTCTTGTGCCCTGCCGATGGGCTTCTATTTCAGCATCAGCCTTGCCAGTTCCAGTCCCGCACTTCTGTCTGTTGTGTGCCTGTCTACCTTGTACCATGAATCGCAGTGTACAGACAACACTATCCCTGCACCGAGGCCCCTCGCTAACCTGCTTACCCAGTGTATGACAAGTATCAATTGAGCATTGTTTACATAGAGTATTGTTGCTGACCATGTCTATCCCTTTATAACCACAGTGTACTCATCTTTTGATGGCTACTTCCAGCAGGATAATGCACCATGTCACATAGCTCACATCATCTCAAACTGGTTTCTTGAACATGACAATGAGTTCACTGTACTCCAGTGGCCTCGATAGTCACCAGATCTCAATCCAATAGAGCACCTTTGGGATGTGGTGTAACGAGAAATTTGCATAATGGATGTGCAGCCGACAAATCTGCAGCAACTGCGTGATGCCATCATGTCCATATCGACAAAAATCTCTGAGGAATGTTTCCAGCACCTTGTAGAAAGTATACCACAAAGAATAAAGGCAGTTTTAAAGGGAAAAGGGGGTCCAACCATCTACTAGCAAGGTGTACCTAATAGATTAGCAACTATGTGTAAAGAGCTCTATATAATGAAGGAAATGAAATGCTTTTATACATAAAAATTTTACCTATATCGCCTAGTACAATATTAATGTAATTTTGTAAGGTTTGCATCAACATCAGGAGCAGTGCTGGGTACCATTTCAAAAATGCTTTTAATCAGTGTCTATATAGCACCTTTCTCCCAGTGGGACTCCAAAAGCTTTTAGCACACACTCTTGGAATTAACTAAATGGGCAGCTGAATAATAGATGTTATCACTACCCAATTGATGGTTATCCTTTTATTGACCACAGAAGGCTGAAGGGCTGAGTTGACCCTGCCAGAATTTGAACCTGTTACCTTGAGGTTTGACAAGGCTCTGCAGCCACAGCATTTACCAACTGAGTTCTCTCACCAGCTTTTGTGAGAACTATCAGGAGGAAACTTGCATCAACTGGTAAATACCATTTCCTAAAATTACTATTTATATGAGAGTTTCTCCAGGGTCGAAAGTGGTACTTTTAATTAAATGTCTAAATTGGGGCTATGATGATTTGCAACACAACCACGCTAGTCTTGATGGCCCAGTCTTTTTCATTGACATGTTTATTGGTGTAACAATTTAAGAACATATCATTCCCCAACCATAATAAACTATAATGGACACAGAAGATGGTTTAAAGAGAAGTTTGTCAGAAAATTTAGAAAGACTAATATGTATTATGCAAACATAATCTCAATGTATTCTACTCCACAAAGAACAAGTATCCCCTGTGGAAAGCTAAGGTATATAATGCTACATCTGTCAGAAACATCTGTGGGATGCCCCCGAGACTATATCATATATTACCAGGAAAAAAAGGGGAAACAATTACTATACATTTTGTACACAGATTAACCACATCCCAGGCATCCCCTGGGTAGACCACAATAGAATAATGTGACTGCTCTTCTTATGGCCGGGTGGCAATTAATAGAATTGAAATTTGCTCTAGGAAAGCAGCAGTAGGTATGTTGACATCCATGCCCCAATTTAGGCAGGTAATATATCTGAAAGCAAGACCTTAAAGAACATTTATGACACATGGAGCAGGGACCAAAGGGAATTGCATTATATTAAATACCGTATTGGCTCGATTAAATGCCACACCCGATTATAGGCCGCAGCCTCAAGGTAGGTGCTTTTTTAAAGAAAAATTTAGATTTTTACAAAAAACACATTAGCCATTTTAATGCACCTTACTTATATAATATGCCACTCTGCCCCCCAGATATGCTGCCACTCTGCCCCCCCTAGACTTACCAATGCAGACTCTATACGCGTACACAACTTCTTCCGTGGGAAGTGCCGGCAAGGGATATTGTTAAAGCGCAGACATACATCGCGATGTGCTTTAACAATCTCCTTTGCCGGCACCCCCCCCACACACACACGGGAAGTGCTGGCAGCAGGGCCGTAGCTAGGGTGAGGTGAGTGAGGAACTCGTCTGGGGCGCAGCTGAGAGGGGGTGCACAGCCGCCCAATACAGGGCCGTAGCTAGGGTGAGGCTAGTGAGGCACTCGTCTCGGGCGCAACTAAGAGGGGGCACACAGCCGCCCGATCAGCAGCTACAGCCTCCAGGACTGGTTGGGGAGATCACGGATTTCCCTAACCAGCCCAACAGTTAGAAAACCATCATAATGCATGGGTGCTCTGGGCAGTTGCCCAGGGGCCCAGCGTTCTAGGTGGATTACATTGTTGCCAGCAATGTGATTCACCACGAAGCCCCTAAAAAAAAAATAGCAGCATATATATAGGGGAGGGGCGATCAGAGAGGCCCTGCTCATCTGGCTCCCTGTGGGCATTGCGCTGGTCTGGGTATGAGGTGTCCGATGAGCAGGGCTAGTTGGGGAGATCACAATCCCCCTCTAACCAGCCCAACTTTAGGGAGCGCGGGGTCTGTCAATTCAGATCTCGGCTTCCGTGCTTCCTAACCACTACACGCCGGCAAATGATGCAGAGTGCGGGGATATGACGTCACCCCGGCGCTTTGCATCCATAGCCGGTGCATAGTGATGAGGGAGCACTAAAGCAGAGGCCTGGAGTGACAGACGCTCCCATGACAGCATGGAAGAAAGAGAGAATCTAGTATGTAGATAGTGAGAAGGGAGGAGAGGTGGCTAGAGAGAAAGGGGTTGTAAGAATACTGAAATAAAGAGTGAGTGAGAGAAGGAGTTAATGTGTGGATGAATAGTGTGAATGAGCGTAAGAATAAATTATTGTGTGAATTAATTATGTGAATAAAAGTGTGGATTAATGACTGTATAAGGTTTTGTATGTATCATAAATGTATAATAGATTTGTAGAAAGGCAAAGATCCAACAAGCAGGGTGTTTGAGCTTTGGAGACCAAGATGGCACAGGGCGGGCTGTTTGGGGACAAAGTTAACTCATGATGGGATGTTTGGGGACAACAATGGCAAGCCTTACGTATGTAATCTGGGTGCTGGTCAGGTTCTGTGTGGACAGCGGGGATGCCAGGGCTGGCTTTGGGGTGTGCAATCTATGAGGTATACCTGTAACTTTATTGCTAAGTTTTTATGTGAATTCCAGTTGATCAAGACCTGCAAAGCTGGGTTTGTATGTTATTCTGTTGATCCATATCTGCTATGTTATGTTTCTATACATTATTTATGTATACCTGCAAACACAGGGTGTCTTATTCAGTTGATTCAGTTTAATACCTGCAAAGCTGTTTCTGTGTGTTTATTTGATCTATAGCCGCAGTGATGAGTTTACATGTGATTTTCAGGTGATTTATACCTACAATGCTGGCTTTGTGTGTCCTATTGATCAATACTTGCAATGCTATGTTTCCATACATTTTTATTGTATACCTGCAAATACAGGATTTGTATGTCTGATTCTGTTTATTTGATCTATACTTTAAATGCCGAGTTCACATGATAATGTCAATTGATCTATACATGCAAGTGCTGTTTTATGTGTTTATTTGATCTATACCTGAACTACAGGGAGGCAGGAAGTAAAAGAGAATTATGGCTTAGTGAATAAGGGGACAAAGAGATTCTGGGGATGATTACGGGGGAGAGGACCTCTCAATGTCACGGTAGGGTTAGAAGGAGGGAAGACGGCACTAACTCTCACAGTCTTCCCCAATTTGTAATGAGTGTGGCAAATATTTTTTATGGTGTGGTAGTGGAGGGACTTATTGCATGCTAGGGAGTGTGGAGTGGGGCCCAAAGAAATGCTTGCATAGGGTCCAATTATTTCAATATATCAATATAAAATTGTCAGCAGGGTCTAATATTTATATATATTGTCAGCAGGGGCTAATATGTATATATTATTATATTATATGTAAAATATATATATGTATATAAATACATGCATGTTAGACATGTATAACTATATAAAATGTGGTCACCCTAGTGTGTGTGTGTGTATGGGCAATGTTTGTAAGCTGTGTGTAAAGGCAGGGGAGTGTGAGGGTGGTGTATGTATATACATGTGTGTATGGACAGGCTTGTGTAAGGGCAGTGTATGTGCATATGTGTGTGTAAAGGCAGTGTGTATGCACAGTTTTTGTGTAAGAGCAGTGTAGGTATTTGTATGTTTGTAAGCTGGTGTGTGTAAAGGCAGTGTAAGTGTATATGCGTGTTAATGAGCAGGTGTGTGTAAGGGCAGTCGAGTATAGGGGCAGTGTATGTGTATATGTGTGTTTATGGGTAGATGTGTATAAGGGCAGTATATGTGCATATGCGTGTTAATGGGCAGATGTGTGTGTAAAGGCAGTGTGTATGTGTAAATGTGTGTGTAAGGACAGTGTAAATAAAATAATCTCTCTGGAAAAAATAGCTGAGGGCACAATTTTCCATTTTTGCCTCGGGCGCAAAAGGAGCTAGCTACGGCTCTAGCTGCATGTCCCGGAACTGCATGTCCCGGGCACCGGGTGATATGAATTGGGCATTCTTACGCTAAACCCCGATTATAGGCCGCACCCTATAAAGAATTAACGGGGGGGGGAGTCAGGTCTATATTCGGGCAAATACACTGTTATTGAATGGACTATATTTGTCTCTATTATCTTTAAGGTGTGCAGTGCCAAAGCTTTGCTGTCTAATTAAATTGGTATCACTTATTTACTTATCACTTAAGAAAAGTATTTTCTTAATAAATTATAATGAATTATATTTTTTCTGTAAAGATTTCAAAAAATATATAATTCATTGGAATGGCACTAGTAAGTAAAGTTACATGAATAATACAGAAGGTGAAATATTACGCATACTAAAAATAGGATAATATGTTGGTATTGCTTTCCTTTCCTCAGTCCATTTAAGCGTGGATCCGTGTTTTTCTGGAGTACAAATACCTCAGGGGAAACGGGAAAAACAGAGGAACACACACAGTGTATATATTTTATTACATTATTATCATTACCCTTACTTATGCTGAGTTCTCTAACTGCATATGACTGAGGAGGGAGGCTCTAATTGGGGAGGAAGTTAATGCACCAGCAGAGTTTCCATAATTAGGGGGCCAGATATAAGCCATTTTTTACCACTGATTTAGGGAATGCTGAACCCACCATCATGTTCAGTATGTGGGGCAGAGTCAATAGCTTAAGCAAAGAGACATGCTGAAGTCTAATGTTGTAAGTAGAAGTATGGGGATTACTACATTAAGGAAAATAAATTACAAATGGGATATGTGACGGAGATCTGTACTCAGACTATGTAGCTCCACCGTAGAGATTTTCCTTGCCACTGGAAGCTTAATTGTTCAAGGGATTAAACCTTCATATTCCCCCAAGCACTAGACTTAGATTTAGTGTAGGGGTAAAACCGAACTCTCTCTATTGAGGACAGCACAGACATATATATATATATATATATATATATATATATATATATATATATATATACAGTAAACATCATAGGATTAAAGGTATAATCCCATCAACCACCAGACAGCCTGGCGCTGTCATACAGTTCTATGGCTAGCAATGCCCACCTGAAAAAGAGTCACTATTTTGGCGTGATCCCCAGGGAGCGGCGTCAATCCCGGTCTACCAATGGAGAGCTCAGGCTCCGAGCTCGGAAGTCTGCGAGTGAGAGATCTGCAGTTCAGGTAAGGGGTGGGGGAGGGTTTATGAACAAGTATGTGTGGAATGAATGAGTATTTAAATGTTTGTGAATGAGTGTGTGATAGCATGTGTAAGGGGGGTAGCATGGCATAGGGAGGCTGTAATCACACCCCTATCATCCCCAGGTTCCAGCATGTACTGGCTGCCTGGGCTTGATAGGAGTGTGATTGCTGTTTGCAGTTATATATACATATATATCCCTCCAGAAATGCCTTTTAACCCCCTATATGCCCCTCTGACCCATGATATGCCTTTTGACCCCCTATATGCCACTCTGGCATATCATATAAAGCATATCAATGGGCAGAGGGGCATATAGGGGTTAAAAGACACATCATGGGGCAGAGTGGCAAATAGGGGGGGTATAAGGCATTTCTGGGGGCAGAGTGGAAAGCCTGGGGGCAGATGTGCATAACTGGGGGGGCAGGTTGGCAAATAAAAGGAAATAAAAACAATTTTTTTTTCTGAATCATAGCTTTTATTAAATATGAAAAAATAGTTTACATGAATTAATATTTACTAGTAAAACTTACCACTGTGGCGCCTGCGCACTGTATGAGGAAACTTTTCCTGCTCAGGGGGAGCAGGAACCTGGACGGGAAAAGTTTTTCCTTATACAGTTCATACACCTAGGAGCTAGCTATTACTCATAAAGTAGATCATGGTATAGTATAGTATAACGTCTGCCCAGGGGAAAAAGAAAAAAAAATAGAAGAGAAGAGAAGTAAAAAGTTAAACCTCAGGTAGAGAATTTCAAATGTTCTCTGGATCAGTGTCTCGAAAGTGTTTCCAGGGTAGCCAGATATTGTCAAATTTAGAAAGCTTATTAATTTTAATATAGTATCCTCTTTCCATTAAGCACTGATGATTAGTTTGATTAATAACTGATTCCCAGTCAAATAGGCCTGCCTGTCTCCAGTTTCTAGCTATGCATATTTTTGCGGCCATAAAGACATGGATAATTAAAATTCTATGGTTTAAGTGATATTTCTCAAGTCCCAAATGGAAAAGGAACATCTGTGGGTCTAGTTGGTCCTGAAAGTGGAGAAGTGAGCCAAGTAATTGCAAAAGGTTATATCTTAAATTTAGTAGTTGCGGGCACTCCCACCAAATATGGGCAAATGTGCCCATATGGGAGAGACAACGCCAACATCTGTTTGAATTTGTATTACTGATTTTATTGAGTCTAGTTGGAACCAGGTACCATCTATAAATTGTGTTTAATATAAGTCTCTATTAAATTTATTGAGTGAACGTGCTTTCTTGTAAAAACCAAGGCCTGACGCCATTGATCCAAGGAAAACTCGAAACCTATCTCACTTTCCCACTTCAGGATTGGTGGGTCTTTCTCATCTTTTTGCATAGTTAATAAGAGTTTAGATGAACTTGAGATTTGTTTTTTTTTGTGAGTTGTTAGCCAATGTTCTAATGTTCCTATCAATTCCCACCTGATTAATAAGATTTTTAATCCTCAAAAAAGAGAATAGTTCAGATGGTGGTAGAGAAAAAGATTTGCATGTCTGGGGAAAGGGCACAATGGTATATTGGTTTAACAAGTTACCAATGCGAGAAATGCCGCATCCTTGCCATCTGGTCAGGTCTATATCTCTAATAAAGTAACGAATAGCCTCAATTGGGGTAGAGGGCATAAGAGATCTTTTTATCCCCATACTTCGTTTGAGTTTAAGCAATGTTTTGAGTGTGTCATATATTATGGGATTCAAGATTTTTATGTCTTTCAATCGAGGTGTGTCAGCCCAGAAGAGAAGATATAGTTCCTCGTGGCCCATGTCTAATTCCTCTATGTATAACCATCTTGGGGAATTATTAGATTTTTTTATCCCAAGCCAAATAATGGGTCAACATTGTAGCGTCATGAAGTTTGTTAATACTCGGGTAGGATATTCCCCCTCTATTTGGTTTCTTAGTTAAAATGTTATTTGTTATCCTTGGTCTTTTCTGCTGCCAAATAAAATGGTCGATGGTTTGCTGAATACATTTCAAGATAGAGGGGTGAACTCTCAAAGGGATTGTTCTGAAAAAATAGAGAATTTTAGGAATTAAGTATCCATTTATTAAATGTTCGGCCAAGCCAAGAGATTTCTAGTTTTTTCCACCTTGAGAGCTGTGCTTTTATTTTATCAATTCTTTTTTTGTAATTAAAATTAATAAGCAAAGGAAGTTCTTTTGAGATGTAAATTCCGAGATAATCTATAGTTTGTGAATTCCAATCGAGTGAACACAGAGACTCAATTATTTTGTCTTGCGTAAAACAAGTCGTGATGAGTTGCGTTTTGCCAAGATTAATTTTATAGTTAGAAATGAAACCATATTTATCTAATATTTTAAAGAGTGCAGGAAGAGAAGAATCTAAGTTCGTCATTGACAAAATAACGTCATCTGCATAAAGAGAGATTTTAAAAGACTCTGAATTAATTTGTATGCCAAATATATCGGACGATTGTCTCAATAATTCCGCAAGAGGCTCTATACTAAGGATGTAAAGTAAAGGGGCTAGTGGGCATCCTTGACGGGTTCCGTTCCTTGTAGGGAACCAATCTGAGTCCAGTAAGTGACCGACCACTTTAGCAGTTGGATTAGTGTAGAGGTTCATGACGTAATTTTTGAATGTTTCTACGATACCATAGTTTATGAGCACCGCTTCTGAGTATCTCCAGTTAAGAACTCAAACACAATGAACAGATATGCATATGCACTTATTTAATTTGCAAGGGACATGCCTTACCCATTCAGAATGGCTGATGTGAATACCTTCCAGGTGACCAAACTGTTGGATTTCACATACACGGAAGGTCCAAAGAAGGCCAGCACAAATAGATGATTATCAGGGAGCAGGCAGTAGAGCCATCTGCTGATAATGCATTATTAACGCTACATCAGATACAAATTATACCTTTTCTTCTACACATATATTTAAAGAGCATGTACAATAGTATAACACTATCATGTCACATTGTATTACAACCATGAAAAAGCCAGCAATTGTATGCATGTGTTTACAATTATCATCTAAACATTATTAAGGCTGAATCTCCTTACACATAAAATGTTAATACCTCCTTTAAAAGTAGCAGGATGATAAAAGTAAATTTTCAATGCATTTGTACAACACAATGATAGTTGAGCCAAATAGCTCTGAGTTTAGTGTGTGAACCAGCATGCAGTCATGGGCCCTATGAAGTTAGAGTTCAGCTCTAGTATTTCAAACTTCAGGAAAACTTGTTGGCGAAACATAAAGAGGGATCTCAGCGGGAGATTGCCAGCCTCCTTTTCACATCCGGCCTAAACTGAAGAAGAAAGAAGGGGTTATGCTATGCAAATTCTCACCATTTATCAAACTTAAATGCTTTTCAGTGGAAACCTTGGAATGAGGCTGCCATTCATTTTCCATGGCAACCAAGGGTGGAGGTTAACCACTTTGTCCTCATCAAAATGTTGGTGGCGTTATTTGCACAACAATCTGTAATAAAAAAAATCTCTCTTGTTTATAATGTGCCACTAAAGGATGAATGCAAATAAATGCAGGAATTTTGCTTGTTAAAGCTTAACATATGAAAGTTAATATGGGGCTAACTTGATGTCCGTGTATTTATCTGATCTGCATCTTGAGATATTATCTAAAATGTTATCACTTCCAGTTAAATCAAATAATCTCTTTTAGGTTACATTGTGTTTTGATATATTTACTAGAATACAACCTTTTACCAGTTTAAAAAATCTAGTGCCTGCTTCTCTAACTCAACACTACACAACAAAAGAAAGTGAACTAAGTCCAATCAATGCCTTTAGGTAGTAATGAGTCCATGGGGCATGTAAACCTAATTAATCTTGTTATCATGGGATCCTATGTTGTAATGTACTAATGTACATTACAATGTAGATCTATACTAACATGCAGAGGTTGTGATGTCACTGGTGCCCCTCAATAAAAATCCTTAAAAATTAGAATTAAAAAACACAAAGGTATAGAAATGTATTTCAATGCATTTTTATTTAAAGAGCATTATCAATAATCAGTTATTAATAAAAATATAATATACATGAAAAGTGTATATTTCATGTGATATATTTTAGGAAATGCTCCCCAGTACCTTCTTTAGTCAGGGTCTCTTCATCAAGCCATAAATCCTCTGTGCTGAGCACTGGGACATTTTACCATATCCTAATGCTCAGAAGGAAACTGGCAAACCCAATAATAAGGCATAGGGGCTACCACACCTGGACCTGGACTCATAAGACCAGTCCTAGTGTTCCTAGGCAAGAATACAAAACTGAATAGACTTGTGCATTTGTTTTCTTTCGTACCTTATTTTGTAACAAAAACAAGGGCAATCTCAGATGAGGTAACCGAACTGCAACTGTGCCAAAAATTTGTCGCCATGTGTAGCTGCTGTCATTACCAGGCATTTTGGTGCTTGTTGATCAGGTAAAGTGGGAGGGACTGTGTGTAGGAGGGTACATATGAATGACTGATGGGTAAAAGTAGCCAAAAAAACCCAAAACATGGTTATGGCTGTCATTGATGGGTCCAACAACCTTTGGGAGTTTTTCCTTTCTTTTACTCTGCCCAATCAGCATTTTCAAGGGGAAGGGACAAAACATTTGATATATAAGTTTGCTGATGCCATTTTAACTTGTCAGTATCAGCAACTGATGAGAGTTGGAGTGTGAGACAGTGACAGCTTAGCAGAGGCTGAGATTTGTTTTCCCTCTTCCTGAGTAGAGTTTAGTTGATGAAGACATTTGCCCTTTTATGCTAGCCAAACCTGTACCTTTTGGACAACATACATTTTTTTTATCTTTAATTAAATTGCTGAATAATAAAATAAGCAAAATCTGGCATTTTGCTGTGTGAAATTCCTAAGAAAGGGGCATACCTGTTATGGTCTAGCTGCTTTTCTGCTGCATTGCTGGAGGCTATACAGCCTGGCTGGTTTGCCATGGCTACACTCCTGTCACTCCTGTGACTCAGCCCATTGTCCAGCCCACAGCCAGCCCTTTTGGCTATTTAAGCAGCTAAGCTTCACTTCCTCCTTGCCCTTGTGTTGTTTCTGGCTGCAAGTGCTATTGCTGTGTTCCTGAATTCCTGTGTATGACCTGGCTTTCTCTGACGTCCCTCCTGGCTCCTGATTCCTGGCTTGTTCCTTTTTGTTTGTTTTATTTATGTTTGTTTACAGACTGTTTAATAAAAGGACTACAATTTCTAAAAATAATTCAGCCTTATGTGGTATTTCAAACCTTAAGACTGTGTGGTTACATGCTCACAGTGTATATATGTGTATATATGTATGTGTATATATGTGTAACCAAAGAAAAATGGGCACTCACAGGTCTTTGTAGTAAAGTACGTTAAACACTAAAAAGAAAAAAAATGTCGGTGCGCTAAGCTAGTCACAGGCTCAAATAATACAAATGTATAATACGAGGCCTACCAAACAGGTGTAAGCATGCTGCAAAAACAGTGTATTGGCTGTACAATGTATACAAAAAACAGGTGAGCTTAATTATGCTTTGGCCAATTCATATAACCAAAACCTCTCATTTATATTATGTTTATATATTTGTTGCCAACTTTATTAGGGTAAGAAGCGCAGACAGTTTTTGTTTTTTGTATACATTGTACAGCCAATACACTGTTTTTGCAGTATGCTTACACCTGTTTGGTAGGCCTCGTATTATACATTTGTATTATTTGAGCCTGTGACTAGCTTAGCGCACCGACATTTTTTTTCTTTTCCCTGTTTGCACATATTTGAGGTTGTTGGCTCCTCATCAGTCTGGTTGCAGCTTGCTGTCCAGGGGTTAATAGGGAGGAGGTTTAATTGCACCTCCCCCAACACATTAATAAGGTTTTGGTAGCAGTATAAACTGCTTTTTGTGCCCACTATGTAGGAGGTGAGAGTAGGTTCTCACCCTATTGAGAGTGTGCCTTGACGTGGCGGGTGAGCTTAATTATGCTTTGGCCAATTCATATAACCAAAACCTCTCATTTATATTATGTTTATATATTTGTTGCCAACTTTATTAGGGTAAGAAGCGCAGACAGTTTTTGTTTTTTGTATACGTTAAACACTAGTTTATTTGAATCAGCATGGCTGTTAAATCAAATATTAAAGCAATCAAAAAATAAAAAAACAGAAATTAAAGAATGCACATAATTAATAGATCCTGAAAAAATTCTACCTGCCACACCAGAGGTTGCGCACATCGCGCACTGAAATCCAAATCCCCTGCAGCGTTGTAGGGGACCTGGATCCTCTCTGGCAGCCGGTAGGGGTCTGTGCCAGATGTGCAGACAGCCACTTCTCCCCTCCGCTTCCGTTGATGGAAGCCGCCCCGGGAGGTCACGTGACGCCGGGTTCAGTAATAGAAGCCCCAGCGGAAGTGGAGGAGAGGGAGAAGCGGGTGGCAGAGAGGATCCAGGTCTCCTGCAGCTTTGCGGGGGATCTGGATTCTAGTGTTATAATCCGAACTCTATTTGATGTCGGATTATAGAAGGAGCGGAGTTTTTCAGAGCATTTGCTCGATAAAAATTGATTCAATTAATTGATTATGAAATCGTTGCCAGCTATGTTCATAATCGATTATTGATTTTATCGATTCGTTGTTGCAGCCCTAGTGTGTGTGTGTGTGTGTATATATATATTATATATATATATATTATGTGTGTGTGTACATATATATTATGTAACAAGGTGCAGGGTGTTGTTGTGGAAGGGGTATACATTCCCCCTCGATTTTGCAGGGTTTTCTATGACATATAGGGCAGGTTGGTGCTCCACCCCGCAGTTTACCTGCACCTGGACTGACACAGGATCCAGGCCAGGAGTTTAAGCTGACTCCAATGTACTGGTCAGCTGCAAGTAATTAGCTGCACTGACTTCAATAAACCTTTACCTGTTCGACAGAGGGAGAGAGAGAGTTTTGTTTGGAAGCAGCAGTGCTTGCTATGCACAAAAGAGACCATCAAAAAGGTTGGTGAGATTACAGTTTGTTTAGTTTAGACCCTGAGTAGTGAGGAACTTCTATGTAATTGTGTATCTGTATATCAGGCCCCTGGGAATCAGCGTAGCTAAATGGACAGGGAGCATGTATGTATGTATGTGTGTGGGTGAGTGCATGCTTAGGGCATGTGTGTCTTTGGGGTATGTAAATATAGGGGCGGGAGTCACTAGGGGATAGAGGGTGCCCTCTGGGTGACCACGGTCACTGTCACTTTTCCAGAGACGGCCAACAGACTTACCTGCTTCCTTCAGCCACTATGCAAGCAATGGCTTGGTTACAGCTTAACTCTATTTATGAAACTCCTTTATGAAATTATTTATATTTAAGCAGATGGCCCCATTTATTTGGTTTTCGGAGCTCTTCATTTCATTTTTCATTTTATGGGGGTTGTCTGTCTGAGGGAGGTCCAACCCGGATAGCAGTAGCTGTGGTGGCTACCTGCAGGACTCCCTCTTGGCTGGGTGCCTGCGATACAGGGCGTGCTGCTACTGTGCATGGAAGATCCGCCAGTAGCTATTTCAAGCTGAGTTAACAAAAAAAATGCCTTCTGTGGTAAGGCGAACTCTGGGCACAAGCTATGGTGGCTTGCGTGCAAGGCCTACCCAGGGGCTGAGTCCTGGTGGAAGTATGTGATCTGGTTTGCCCAGTGCCACAAATGGACGGCACTATCCCTTGGTTCGGACTATCCCTGGTGGTACACCTTTGCCAGGTTAATGGCCATAGTGTGGTGCTGACTCAAGTCACAAGCTATGGAGCTTGTTATGGTTTTGCTCCTGGGCCATGTATGATTGGCCGGGATTCATGGAATCATAAGGATCTACTGGACTTGCTTTCGCTCTCTGTTTCGTTCTACGGCCCGACATTCACACCCCAAGGAGTGGAAGCCTGTGGGAGCTATAGAATGCTTGTCCTCGGCTGCCACTTAAAACTGGTGTTTCTCTATGCTAGCCAGTCAATCGCTCACCGGTTTTCTCTTGCAACTATTATTCTATTGTTTAGCTGGTACTTTGTTTGCTTTTATTCCTGTTCTCTTCGCATGATGTGTATGTACTTGGCTATAGGTGGGGGGGCCTGGGACTGTACTTAAAGTCAGGAGGACCTCACTACGTAGATGAGTAATGACTATAGGTACACCATATTTTTGCTTTGATGGGGCTTAGGTTGGCATTTGTATGCTTGACCAATTTTCTCTATACCTTTTCATTTTCTGGGCTTGACCTTGTATCTATCTCTAAAATAGCATATGTCACCTTCAGTCAATATATGC
>VKOC01018135.1:0-17890 GCA_009364415.1 Spea multiplicata
AGTACACATCCATGCTCTCTCACACACACACAAGTACACATCCATGCTCTCTCACACACACACAAGTACACATCCATGCTCTCTCTCTCTCACACACTCTCACACACACAAAGCCTTAAGTGTGGGGTAACAAACAGGGAGATGACTTCAGGACAGGTAATTTGTTGGATATTGCTGGCTGTGCCCCAGCTTTGTGGAGGTTAGTTTATAACTAAATATCTTCAATAAAACTGCACCAGCAAACAAAAAGTACAAGCAATAAAATGAATTTACTTATGTGAAAAGCTTTGCTGGTGGCACTTCCCCTTTAAGCGCACAAATAATTGAATAGGTAGCTTTCACTTGGGAAGACAGAAGCACATGGGATTTAGTGAAATGAATGATCAAAGAGAAAGTATACTTCAAATACAGTTTTGAGAATTTTTATTTATTTATTTTTTGGAAACTGTGTCAAGAAATACAAGCTAAACCCACTCGGGTTTAGTTTCAAAAAGATTATTTATTTTACTTTATTTATAGCATATCCACAGTACCTAATTAAGAAGTGAATGACAAAGAAGCTTGTCAGCTATGTAGAGGTGTATTTTTATTTTTAATTGCAATTATTACTTGATTAAGATGGCATTGTTGACTTAATTGTATTTTAAAAAATGTGTTAAGTAGCATAGGGTATACATAGAGTATAACACAGCAGTGCACCGAAGATTATTAAGGAAAGGGAAGAAAAGGGTTTCATATGTACACCACCGCCTACATTTCATTCATATATGGCACAGTCAGTCAGTAGTGTTTTTTGACTACAGCAAACTGACCTTCCCCTTCTCCTCTGGGTCTTATGAAACTGGAATCCCAAGAGGTGTCACCGTTATTTACTGACTGGGATGTCTGGGATGCCTTCCAAAGAGCAGACAAGCTGAAACAAGCACCCAAATCATTCTGAACATTTTAGAGGCAATACAAAATGTCCTGTTTACCATATTAACAGACACGACATTTATCAGACCATGATATGGATATGTGTACACCTTTATTGTTTTATATTGTGATCTATATATCATATCATGTCACTTATGTACAACCCTTTCTAGGTCATCCCTAAAAGTAATTGATTATCAACTTGGCATGAACCTCCTGAAAATCAGCAATAACACCAAGCTATTAATAGCACCAAGCTATTAATCAATCAGTTAGGTTGTGATGTAACAAAGAAAATGAAATAAACAACAAAAATGGCCACCGTATGTATTTTAATGCATGATATCCGGGAGGTCCTTTTAAATTTCTTTGGTGCTCCCCTTGCAAATGGGTGAGGGTTCTGCAGAATCCCCTTAAATTAAATTTGCCCCTTTGCTAGGCCACCCAGGTATTTTCTGTACAGGAGATGTGTTTGGCTACCAGCCAGCTCCAGTGCTGACTGGATCAGTCCTGATTTTTTTTTTATGTCTTCCAGACAGCCTGTTTTCGAGAAGAAAGAGATGTATTAGTAAAAGGAGATAATCAATGGATACCTAGTCTGCATTATGCATTTCACGATGAGAACTACCTGGTAAGACACAATGCTGTCCAGGGCAGAACTGGCAACGGTCGGGCAGCTCTGGCACTTTACCGTGTGGTTCTGTGCGGCCACATGATACCGGTTTGGCTTATTGGAATATTATGCCATCTCACATGAACTTTTGTAATCAAGCACAGTAGTTAAGAGGTTAACTACACACGTATGAAAGTTGCACTTCGGCATTAAAGAGGTAAACTATATGGAAGTTATGCACTCCAACAACGAAGAGGTTATCTGCACGTTTGAAAGTTAAGACGAAGAAGCATTCGGTACATTACACCAGTTATTAAAATACATCAATAAAATATCAAATATAACAGTCTGTAGACCATCTTCATTCATTTCTGGATAAAAAAAGGAAACTATATCTTAAACCAAGAAACTATATGCAAATGTCAAATCCAAGGTCATGATGTGCTTCAATTCATGTATTGTTTGTGAGTGCATATGTTGTTGAGTGTTATTCACAAATTATAGTTTATATAGTATTACACCACGTGTTTTATCTTTCAATGATCTGCTAATGCATGGATGGCTCGGTTGTTTCTTAAAACTTTTCATGGTGTTACCCTTCCAAATTCCCCTTTTCAATGCCACCCCTTCCCTCTGCCAATAGAGAGCCGCTCCTAGTCAATTCCAACACTGTTTTTGTGTTCTGTTGTTGTCCTTTAAAAGGGATACTCAGCTATCATATGCATTAAAGTGCATATGATGGTTTTTTCATTTTTTTGTGTTTTCAGTTGGGCTTATCTTAAAAGCCAAATAAAACACCTCCATTACTTTATTAATTTAAGTAATCTTACAGGTTCATCCCTCCTCATGTCGTCAAATGACCTAATAGTAACTTGCAGTATCTGTATTATGCTTTATCACACCCTTAAAGCTGAAGTGTTTGTTTTACAGTATCTAGTGATGGATTATTATGTTGGAGGAGACCTCTTGACTTTGCTAAGTAAATTTGAAGACCGTTTGCCAGAGGACATGGCTCGATTTTACTTGGCTGAAATGGTTTTGGCCATTGACTCTATACATCAACTAAGATTTGTCCACAGGTAAGTAACACCTTGGTATATTGAGTGCCCTCAGTGTTTTTCAAAGCTTAGCTTGAAAGACTTTCAGATTCTGACAGAATATGTAAATAGATTTAAGATTCATTTTAAGTTAACAGCTTCCTAAAAATGACCTGATGGTCAAATTGAGTATTAAATGTCCAAGCAGTGTTGGGGAAATGTGGGGTCAGTCAACACTGCCCACATTTAAAACTCTGTCCTGCTGTGTATGCCACATCATACCGATGATGGTCCTCAGAATGCATATATTTTCTGTATGTTTGTTCAATTATTTATTTTTGTTATTTGTCTCTGCACAGAGACATAAAACCAGATAATGTTCTTATTGATCTAAAAGGCCACATAAGGCTTGCTGATTTTGGATCGTGCTTGAAGATGCGACCTGATGGCATGGTACGTGTGCGCTATTATAATCATATTACATTACATTTATTTATAAAGCGTCGGCAGATTCCGCAGCACTGAACAACACATACAATAACAAACTGGTACAAAAGGATAAAGGCGCTGACTACGCAAAGGCTCTTGCGTAGTCAGCGCCTTGAGCCTGCCCCTTCTACCCACTAGGCTGCCATTATTTGACCATGTTGTTGCACACAAAAGCACTGTGATCTTAAACCGATAGACATGCGCAGCTGACACTGCTGTGAATACATTGAATTGTTGCATTTCCTCTGGGTGTTCCCCTTATTCTCCTGGCTCCTATGTCCATGCTAAGAAGAAATAAAAGTTGTATTTCAATTTGTAGCAATGCCTGCTTTACACCCAATACACACAAACACTGTATGTAACCCAACCTAATTCTTCCAGCTATTGTTTAATAGGTCAAGCATACTTGTTGTCTGTGACAAAAGGGGTCTAATAAGGCTGTTTGCCTGGTGGTTTATCCCATATTCTGAACACAAAAGAAGTGTTTTCCTTAACTGGAAAATTAAGACATGGGGTACAGGAAGTAACGTATGATATTGGTACAGTTATATTATTTTTCCAGACAGTGAGCCTAAGTACAGGATGACAGACATTCCTTTTTAATCAGGTGGAATCGTCTGTAGCTGTTGGCACCCCGGATTACATTTCTCCAGAAATACTCCAGGCAATGGAGGATGGCAAGGGGAGATATGGAACAGAGTGTGATTGGTGGTCCCTTGGCGTCTCCATGTATGAACTTCTTTTTGGGGAAACCCCTTTCTATGCAGAATCCCTGGTAGAAACCTATGGAAAGATCATGAACCATGAAGTGAGTATGCAGCTGCTACTTAATATTTTCTTTCCAACATGTTGGCCTTATGACCTGTGGATGCTCTGTTAATTATTATAAAGAGCAATTCTGGTGCAAAATTGTAAACCAGGATCAATCGACAGGTTTTTATGTCGATTGGAGCACTTTATAGATAACCTATATATATATATACATTCTGCTTATTCACATATCTGCTCTGTTATGACTACAATGTGTTATTAAGTATCCTTTTTTGACATGTACTATTATGCCCTTTCCATCTTCTTATCTGTAGACCTGTTGCTTTCTGTGCTTTAGGAACATTTGCAGTTCCCATCTGATATTACCGATGTATCTGACCATGCCAAAGATCTCATCGGCTGCCTCATCTGCAGGCAAGAAGACCGTCTTGGGAAAGGAGGCGTTAACGATTTTAAGAAACATCCTTTCTTCAGTGGAGTAGACTGGGATAATATCAGGAATGCTGTTCCCCCTTACATCCCAGAAGTGGATAGCCCAGCAGACACTTCAAACTTTGATGTGGATGATGAGTCCTTGAAAAATTCGGTTGGTAATATTTTTACATTCCATTACCTAATCCTTTTGGAAACCCAAATGGAGGTGTGTCATTAAATGTGTACTAATCTTCTGAAAGCATTGACCACTGGATTGGTGTGATTCATAATGTGATGTTCGGGGAACTGATTTAAGAATTTCTGCTTTGATTCATACATTGCACACAACAGGACTGCAAAAAACCAGTTTTGAGTTGGAACACATAATTATTCTACATGTTGCCAGCATCTATCTAACAGCACACACTATATGGACAAAAGTATTGGGAATCACACCTTAAATGTAATCTCTGCTAGATATTCCATGGTCAGTTGTAAGTGGTATTATTGGAAAGTGGAATTGTTTAGGAACATCTGTAGCAGATAACCACGTAAAATCACTGAGCGGCGTCACCAAGTTCTGAGGCGCATGGTACGTAAGTCATTAACTCTCTGCTGATTCCATAGCTGAAGAGTTTAGCAAAAAAACTGAGTAGTGGGAACTTCATGGAACGGGTTTCCATGCCCGAGCTCCTGCATGCAAGCATCACATCACCAAGTACAATGCCAATTGTCAGATCAAGTGATGTAAAGTACCCCACTATTGGACTCTGGAGCAGTAAAAAAGTGTTCTGTGGAGTGACAAATCACGCTTCTCTGTTTGGCAGTCTGATGGCCTAGTCTGGGTTAGGCGGAAGTCAGGAGAACATTACCTGCTTGACTGCATTGTGCCATCTGTAAAGTTTTTGTTGAGCAGGGATAATGGTATTGGGCTGTTTCTCAGGGGTTGGGCTAGGCCCTTACTTCCAGTGAAGGGAAACCTTAATGCATATCAAGAAGTTTTGGACAATGTTATGCTTTGTGGGAACAGTTTGGGGAAAAAACATGTTCTAGTGCAGAAGGCAAGGTCCATAAAGACATGGTTCAGTAGGTTTTGTGTAGGAGCTTGACTGGCCCACACAGAGTCCTAACCTCAACCCCATCAAACACCTTTGGTATGACCTGCAACGGAGATTGCAAGCCAGGCCTTCTGATCCACCATCAGTGCCTGACCTCACAAATGGTTTACTTGGAGGAATGGGCAAAAGAGAGAACAAACTACATATTAATATCTATGTATTTAGAATGCAATGTCATAAAATGGCCTGTTGGTTTAATATCAGGTGTCCCAAATACTTTTGTTTATATATTGTGTGTATACGTATCAACATTATGACTACCTGCCTAATATTGTGTAGGTCTCCCTTTTTTGCCGCCAAAACAGGCCTGACTCATCAAGGCATGAACTCCATTAGTGTTGTGGTATCGGGCACCAAGAGTTTATCAGCAGATCCTTGAAGTCTTGTAAGTTGCGAAGTGGGGTCTCCATAGATGCATCCTGGTGCCATGTGTAAGCGAGGCACCCGGCCATCCACATGAATCACAGAAAACGTGATTCTTAAAACCAGGCCACCTTCTTCCATTGCTCTGTGGCTGTGCTCATGTGCCCTTTGTAGGCTCTTTCGGTAGTGGACAGGGGTCGGCTTGGGCACTCTGCCTGATCTGCGGCTATGCAGCCCCAAAAACAACAAACTGAGATGGACTGTGTGTTCTGACACCTTTCTACCAGAACCAGTGTTAACGTTTTCAGCAATTTGAGCTGCATGAAATCTATTAGTATTGCATAAATGTAATTTGAACAAAACACTCCAATAAGTAAAAAGCTAATAGAAAAAATAGCCACAAGTTAATCTGTTTGTGTCTTTTGTAAATTATATAAAATATCCTTGCTAGACTGAATCTTGAGTAGTGTTTGATTATCTTTTCAGGCAACATTACCGCCAAACAATCTCAATGGATTTGCTGCACACCTTCTACCTTTTGTTGGATTTACGTTTACCTCAGACTGGTAGGAGTATTTAAATATAAATATTTTGGTTGCTAATCATACTAGAATCTCTTTTCTTGTGCTGGGAGATGATTCTATAAATCTATGATGAAATAAGTGCAGAAAAGTTGATATGTGTGTTAAATACCCAAATTATTACTGACAGTGCCCAACATTTAGCTTATTTGTATTGTACCTTTAGTTCGTTGTCTGATAGAGGTTCCTTGATAAATTGTGTGGTCAACAATGGCATGGAAGCAAAGCTTGGACATGGGAAAGAACAGCAACAAGGTACTTTGTGGATTTTGTTTGTGCGCATAACCATTGCAATTGTGTGGGTCATAGACTGTTTCCTGAGCGTGTGTAATGTGAGCTAAACTAAATTTAGCAAATGAGCAAGTCGATGTGGCTAAAATTTAGGCACTCTTACTTGCCTTGCAGGGGAGTTTGCTTTTTGAGAAATATGGCCCTGTGGGTCTGTATCCACATTTATGTTGATTTGAGTCACTAGTGTGTTCACTGTTGGTGTGTTTTATATATCTATAATTTTGTTTTATATTTCTGGATAGATTCCTTGCAGAAGCCTCTGATTTCCAGTTCTGAAATCCCAGCCAAGGACTATGAAATCAGGAGCCTTAAGACAGAGATGGAAATTCTACAGAAGAAACTAGCAGGTGGGGCATCTCCTCAGAAATATCACTATATGACTGCAGGGTTTCTAATATAAAGTGATATCCATGTAATGTCTAAATGGCTAAATTACTTAAGTAACTCAATTAAATATTAACTTTCCAGGCCATGTGCTTTTCTGATAGCTTTATGAAGTGGCAGGGCATAACCGTTTTAAGGGGCTGTGTTCTTATTTTTGGTAGGACTGCTTGTCTCCTCTCACACCTATATCTCTGCAACCGATGTTGGTGTTGTTATATCGTCACCTCTGGTCAAACAGGGAGCATGGAGATCTGTGGTCATGATGTCATGTTATGCCTGTCTTTTTTTAATTAGGTAGTAGGAGGCCCGTATCAGCACAGATTACCATTCACCCATTCTAGACCACCAGTTTCCGACTGGTAATTGACAGCCAAGCATAGTCACAGCTACACCTCTCCAGTTCCTGTAGTTACACCAGTGGCTATTGTTTTAAAGATTATTTCATTGGGAGTTCACATTAAAACAGTATTTAAAATCTCTTCAACCAGAAAATATATTCTCGTCTTCTCCCTGAGTGAAACACCTATTTTTTGTGTTAACCTTTTTCCAACCAAGCACTTGTGCTTGCCAATTTCCCCTAAATGCTACCCCAGTATACAAGCATAACTTTCATAGTATAATTGCACTGCCAGATAACCTCTACATTTCAGCAGGACTACAAAAACCACAGTTTGAGAATTGCTTATTAATACTTCTCTCTGCTGTTAGAATCTTGTGCTCTTGCAGATACACTTTTATGTACATTTTTATGTATAATTCTAGATTGTATATCCGGATTTGACTACCTTTTTTAATTTAAAGTGTTGAATATGCCTACAGGTGCTTTTTTACCTTTTATTTGTTACCTTTATTTGTTTTTTTGCATTTTCTGTAACACTGCTTTTTGTTAGCTCAGATCTGTCTATGCAATATTTATTTGACTGAAGTAAAGAAGGCAAGTTCCTCTTTGTCCTGCATGAATGAGAATTAACATCTGTTGAGTCACTGGTGTAGTTGCAGCAGATATGGGCTGAATACAACCCTTGCCTGCAGCAAACCATTCATCTGGTCTGCCAAGTACAATAAGGGGGGAATTAAATTGAATTATCGGTTTGTTTTCACAGAACGGGACACAGAGCAGGATGTCACATCAGGAGCCCAAATACAATCCCTACAGAAACAGATCACATCCCTCAAACAAGAGAAAGATGCATGTACCAAAGTACGAGAACACTGCTTCGAATCTTATAAACCAGCACCTATATTTCAAAATAACTTGATTTTCATTGCTTCTTTTAAGATGAGAGATTGATGCATGCATTCACACCTGTATAAAAACATATAGTGCAATTCTAATTTTGTCTCCTCGTATCATAGGCATTTTAACAAATAAGGTAAAAATAAAAATTACTGCAGGGAAATCAAGGGGAAGATTTGTATCTGTTGCCTCTGCAAGTATTTTAGGGGTTTCCAGAGTTCCTCCATATTGCCTCTAAAGAGAGGTCGGTAACAGAGGTAGTAATTATAAAAACGTTTGTAATATTATATTATACTATGATAATGGTCCCTAAACCAGTTCAGTTGACCAAAATACCACCGAATATATTAATGTAATGAATTTAAAAAAAACCAACATGCATAGGTTTTTATTTTTGGAAATTATGGACACAAAATGGAATATGCCTGTTCCCTTTTTCCAACTAGAAATAAGCGTATTTTATTTTGTGACACCTGTGTCTCATTTATGACTGTTTAGCAGCCCACCAGCTCAAAATATATTTTTGAAAAAAAAAAAAGATAAGCCAGGGTATTTCACTAGGAGCATCTGGACACTTATCATGCAACCAGTTGGTCACCAGTCTCTGGCAAAGGGAGCCATAACATTCATTTGTTGCTTTCTTCACCAAACTTTCCATGCTTCTTAGGATTGCTTGCACCAATTACATGTAACTGCAGAGAAACCCACCAAAATGTATCTTTGTGAATTGTGGGTGTAGGGTATTTTTTTATTTTTATTTGTGATTTATTTTATTGATTTCATTTGCAGGTGGGAGGATGAGGGTGAGTGGGCTATAATGTCTGATCCCCTGTATGACAGCAAGGATCAGATCATTATTTCAGTGTGACAGCCAGCTGCTATAGATCACTTTTTGTAACTTTTATTTTTTTAATCACTGCTTCCTTCATGGTTTTATGTGAGAAATACAGGTTTCTTGGGCACCTTTTTCCGTTACAATATAGAATGTCGAAAGTGGCTAAAATTTGTTTCACCTGATGAAAATGTTGCAGTTTTATATTAGGTGATAAATGCAATGTAAGTTTGGATCAACACAGGAGATCTGCGTTATGTTTTGCTTCATTTCTTCCAGGAACTGTCTGAGGCACTGGAAAAGTTCAAGTTGCAGAGTGAGGATCTGAGACTGGCGCTGAAGAAGCAAAGAGAGGTGCAAGAAGAGCTGCGTGATATAGAAGGAAAGTGTGAAGGGATAAGTGCACAGTCTGGACGCCTATCACGCAGATTGAAGGACAAGGAGGAAGAGGTGGAGGCAGCAACAGAGAGAGTGAAGATCCTGAGGAGAGATCTCCATAAAGCAGAAGCAAGTAGAAGGGAGGTAAGAAACTATACAATGAGAAAAAAATACAATAAAAGGACAAGCAACCCAAAGACAAAGCTGCCATAAAACAGTTGCAGTGTGTTGCTTTAGTTATTTTAGTAGCTGTAAATCTCAAGCTCAAAACTATATAAAATATACCGGCATAACTTAGTAGACTGCTTTTAATAGTAGATTTAATAGTAGATACATAGTAGACCACTTTTGCCCCACAAATTAAAACAATGTAGACAATGAAGTCATTGTGCATGTTATACAAATTTGTCAAAATTGTCAGTGTAGATTCTTATATGGATACCTCCTGGCAGAAATACTTGTCAGAGTGGCATTGGTAATGCAATGGATCTCAGTTCCCCATAAAGCGCCATTAAATTCCGTAGGGCTGTACAGTTGGGTTTGCACATTTATTTATTTTCCCTAAATGCATAACCTTTGCTTTTGCTAACATTAAAACGTACCTGCCAATTGGTTGCCCAGTGCTCCAATTGACAAAATTTCCTTGCAAGGAAGTAATGTCTAGTTCAGACTATAACACCTTAACTAATTTTGTGTATCTGCAAACACTGAAAATTTCCCATTAACATGACAATGCTGTTCCTCAAAGTAGCAAACACCCATCAAACCCATTTTCAGTATACATAACTCATAGTTGCAAGTGAATTACCATGCTTCTAGCCTACTAGATACTGTACTACAGTGAATGAAAAAATGATTTCATCTCCTGCTGATTTTGTACCTGATCAGTCTATAATTTTAATGGTTGGTTCATTTGAACAGTGAGAGACAGAATCGCATCAAAACAATACAGAATAATGCATTTCAAATAAGTTCTAAATTGATTTGCATTTTACTCAAAGAAATACGTATTTGACCCCTCTGCAAAACGTGACTTAGTACTGCGTGGCAAAACCCTTCTTGGCAATCACAGAGGTCAGACGTTTCTTGTAGTTGGACACCAGGTTTGCACACATCTCAGGAGAGATTTTGTCCCACTTCTCTTTGTAGATCCTCTCCAAGTCATTAAGGTTTCCAGACTGAGCCATTCCTTTGTTGCCTTGGCTGTGTGTTTTGGGTCATTGTAATGCTGGAATAACCATCCACGACCCATTTTCAATGCCCTGGCTGAGGGAAGGAGGTTCTCACCCAATATTTGATGTTACATGGCCCCATCCATCATCCATTTGATACAGTGAAGTTGTCCTGTCCTCTTAGCAGCAAAACACCCCCAAAGCATAATGTTTCCGCCTCCATGTTTGACGGTGGGATGGTGTTCCTCCTCCATACATGGCGAGTTGAGTTGATGCCAAATAGCTCGATTTTGGTCTTATCTGACCACAACACTTTCACCCAGTTCTCCACTGAATCATTCAGATGTTCAACTGCAAACTTCAGACAGGCCTGTACATGTGCTTTCTTGAGCAGGGGGACCTTGTTGGCACGGCAGGATTTCACGGTGTAGTGTGTTACCAATTGTTTTCTTGATGATTATGGTCCCAGCTGTCTTGAGATCATTGACAAAATGTTGTTCTGAGCTGATTCCTCACTGTTCTCATGATCATTGAATCTCCACGAGGTGAGATTTTGCATGGTGCCCCAGACCGAGGGACATTGACAGTTATTTTGTGTTTCTTCCATTTGTGAATAATCGCACCAACTGTTTGTCACCTTCTCACCAAGTTGCTTGGCAATGGTCTTGTAGCCCATTCCAGCCTTGTGTAAGGCTACAATCTTGTTCCTGATAACCTTGGACAGCTCTTTGGTCTTGGCCATGGTGGAGAGTTTGGAATCTGATTGATTGCTACTGTGGACAGGTGTCTTTTATACAGGTAACAAGCTGAGATTAGGAGCACTCCCTTTAAGCGAGTGGTCCTAATGTCACCTCGTTACCTGTATACAAGACACCTGGGGGCCAGACATCTTGCCGATTGATAGAGCATCACATACTTATTTCACTGAGTAAAATGCAAATCAATGTATAACTTAATGCGTTATTCTGAATTTTTTATGTTGTTATTCTGTCTTGGCAAACATGCCAAATCAGCAGGGGGTCAAATAATGTTTTCCTTCACTGTACATGGTACTGTCATATTACTCTTGCAAAACACTTGAAAAGTAGAGGGGTACCTTTTCCAGAAGAGTCAAGTTGTATGTAACAAGTTTGCATATGTTGCAGCCCATGCAATGACTGGGGAGTTAAAAGAACAATATCATTATTTTCTTAAACTTAGACTGAATCAAAAATTGAAGATCTGAAGGTAGAACTGGAAAGACAGAGGAAGTTAAGAGAGAGAAGTGAGGCACTGGCAGCACAGGCTGTAGAGGATCTGGAGAAGCTGAAGGTAATGTGCACTAGATCAATTTAACTCTATGTTAATGAAAGATAAAAGGTTTGTCTATAAGTTGACTTCATCATTTTACCTTACATTGCCTGATGGCTCTCATCATTTACCCTTTAGTCCCAGCAAAGTGTGACCTCTCCTTTGGTCAGGGGCTCATTTCATGCATCTGAGATGATTGGGTTGAGGACAGAACTTGAGATAAAGATCCAACAGCTGGAGGAGGAGCTTTCACATTTGAGGGAAGAGCTTGCGCAACGTGAAGCAGAGCACGCGGGTGAGACGAAATTGCTCCGAAGGGAGCTTGGAGAGAGAGAGGCTGAGCTGATATCTCTCAAACATGAGATAGAAGGCATGCAAGACAGCCTTGGGAAAAGAAGAACTGACAGGTAACCATGAATAATTCTGTTCATTGTTTGTCTTATCCTGGAGTTTTTTTTATGTATACCTTTTGAAATATTCTGTTATGTAATTTCTTTATTTTGTCACCCATATGTACACTCTCTTTCCTCATATATCTTTCTTCTGTCTCCTATGAATTGATATTTTTCCCTTACTCTTTGTCTTCTGATCATGCAGTGCTCGGGCACAGGAGGAGGAGCTTGAGCAGGTATTAAAGACCAATGAACGAGAGAAACATCTGCTGAAGGAAGAAATAAAGACACTTAAGGAAGATCTGGAGAAGGTGAAAATGTTCTGTACAATCTTAAATTGTCACAATGACAACTCATACTCTGGTAACTGATTGCAGCGTGTAGACATGTTTCCTAGGTATCTTTGGTTCATTCAATACAACCATCATCAACTTTTTTAATCATTAAGGTGTAAATATGCTTAATTTCTTACCAGTTCTGTAGATTCGCCAAGGCTGGGTTTAAATCTTTAGTTTTGAACCATAGTTACATTAAACAGTGACATTTAGGGAAGCAATTGCCTAGGGCTGTTCATAATTCTCTATGGAGAAGTGCAAAGTTTGTAAATGAAAGCTTCATGGTGCTTACGTAAACTCCAACAGATGCATTTAGGATCAGAAAAGTTGACTATTGCAAACAAGCGTTTGGAAGATGAGGTCCACTTATTGGAAGACAAGATGGAATCATTAGCCAATTGGGAGGCTCAAATTACAGATATACTACAGTGGTGAGCAATATATTGTAGTTGTTTCCTCTCCTGTTACTTCTCTCTTTATCAGCAATGGGTACTATTGCTGATTTTAAACATACAACTTTAATTTAAATGCGTGAAGGTTTAGCACGGTTGGGGTCTGAAAAAGAGTTTTAATTATTGGGAGATTTATTTTATAGTGCATTGTTAATAAGTTGCAAAATAATTTACTTAGAATTTGATGGAATTTTTTAATTTAGTGATTTTTTTTTTTCCACCACAAGTGCAAATCTTTGTACATCACCGCTTTCTTGCTTTTTTTTTTATTCGTCTAGATTGCAGGCAACATTGTAAGGTTGCAGAGAGGACTTCTTTAGGGTGATCAACATTTTCACCTATTTCGACCCCTTTCTTTCTTGCCAGGGTGAACGATGAGAAGCAGTCTCGGTTTTACCTCCAGGCTTTGTCGGTTAAGATGACAGAAGAGCTAGAAACCTTGAAGAATTCAGGAAACCAAACACCATCCAACAAGACTGGGGTGAGCCATATTTTGTACCATGCAGATGAAAATAAATGTCCTGCTCAACTAGTTGGCAGAGAGCAAAGTTGAGGGGTGTCTTTACTGGAAACAAATGGTTGATAGAATTTGACACATCCTTGCATTGCATTAAAAGCCCTACAAGTTTGCTCTTAGTAACGTGCACATTCTGAGATTAGGCATTTTTGGTTTATCTGCCTGATGGTATACTCTAAATTCAGCATCTCTATTTAATGACCTGGATTAATGTGAATGGTACTTTTTTCCTTAAGATATTAAAGGGATATTATTTAGCATAGAGGTAGGGAGACATAGCAGGGGGTACAGTGAAATTCTAATTCCTTTGAATTTCTGGAAGCAGGTTACATAGTTACATAGTTCATAAGGTTGAAAAACGACCCAAGTCCATCAAGTTCAACCCATCTACCTAACCTTCCAATTCTTGTTCCAAAAGAAGGCAAAAAAACCCCCTAATTAAGCTACTTAGAATTCTGCCATCAGGGGAAAAAAATTCATTCTTGGCTCCAAAAGGCAATCAGATTTCTCCTTGGATCAAGAAGATCTAAAATATTAATGTTATTCTATTTATAGCCCTGTATCATTCCCTGTATTTGATAACACCACCTCCCTTGACAGTGAATTCTATACCTTTATTGTCCACACTGTAAAGAATCCCTTCCTTTGTCATCTATGAAACCTGCGCTCTTCCAATCTCAGAGGGTGACCTCTTGTTCTTTGTATATTTCTGTTAATGAACAGGTCTCTGAAGAGCTCGTTAAATTGGCCCTGCATATATTTATATAATGTTATCATATCCCCTTTGAGACGCCGTTTTTCTAGTGTATATAATTTTAACTTTTTTATTCTCTCTTCATAACTAGTATCTCCCAATCCCTTTATTAATTTTGTAGCCCTCCATTGCACTTTTTCTAATTCCATAATGTCCTTTTTAAGGACGGGTGCCCAGAATTGTACTGCATATTCAAGATAATATCCTTCTCCCGTGAATCAATACCTCTTTTTATGCATGCCAAAACCTTATTGGCCCTGTTGTCTACCATTATGCCTAAGTCCTTCTGATTGGTAGTTTTCCCCAAGGATATTCAATTTAATTAATATTCAATAGGTTGCATTTTTATTATTTTTACCATAATACATAACTTTGCATTTCTTTATATTGAACCTCATCTGCCACTTGCACGCCCAGTCCCCAAATCTGTCTAAAACTTCCTGCAAAGAAGAAACATCAAGATTAGTGTCAATTACCCTGCCTAATGTCATCAGCAACAACTGTGACATGGCTCTCAATGCAGCTTGGGAGATCATTCATAAATAAATTAAAAAGAGGAGGACCGAGGACAGACCCCTGAGGCACTCCACTTAATACCTGCGTACAGTCTGAGAAACATCCATTCACAACAACTCTATCTTTTAGCCAATTTCCGAGTTTGTTGAGTTTAACAAGTGTGGCAGTGATATTTCTCTTCGTGATGGACCTCTCTTTCCCCATTATACTTAATATTTTTTCTTCAGGAAAACCAGTGGAAAGCCCGCAGGCTACAGAAACTTGAGGCCTCAGCCAGACTTGAGCTTCAGTCCGCTTTGGAGGCAGAGATCCGAGCCAAACAAAGCATCCAGGAAGAACTAAATCAACTTAAATCTGATTTTGAGAGGTGCTGAAATTTGATAAATTATTGTAGAGAATAACTAATTCCAGTTCCCCACTTTATCCAACATTTGGATTTAATACATCACTGGGTACATTGAAGAATTTTAATACGCACCAGTACCATTAAGCAAATCTTAAGTGCAGGGGCGTAACTAGAAACCTCAGGGCCCCGGTGCAAGAATCTGTTAAGGGGGCCCCCCCCCACCCCCGACCCATCTATCCCTTTCTCACTATCTACCCTCTCCCTCCCGAGACGCCCACTTCTCACGAACTACCCTCGTCCTTCCTAACCCCCCTTCTCACAATCTACCCTCTCCCTCCTACCCCCTTCTCTACGAGCTACCCTCTCCCTCCTAAACCCTCCTCCTCACAATCTACCCTCTCCTCCTAACCCCCTTCTCACGCGCTACCCTCTCCCTCCTAACACCCCTCCATCGACAATCTCCTACCCTCTTCCTCCTACCGCCCCTTCTCAGCAATCTACCCTCTGCCCTCCCTACCCCTTTCTCACAATCTCCTCTCCTCCCTACCCCCCTTCTCACGGTCCTCCCACTCCCTCCCTACCCCCCTTTGTAGGTCACTTACCGTCCCTACCCCCCTTTGTAGGTCACTTACCGTCAACTCCTGTGTTTGGAGTGTGAGGCATTTGTCTCGGGTGCCGGCGCTTCACTGCTGAGCGCCGGCATATGACATCATATGCCAGCGCTCAGTGTGAAGCTCCGGCACCCGAGACAAACGTCTCACGCTCCCAACACTGAACTCTGGGCAGCGCTGAGGCAGGGGGCGGCAGCAGCAGCGGCGGGGAGCAGAGGAGTCCTGGATTTCTGTCAGTCAGGGGGGCCGAGTTGCCGAGCGGTCGTTTTCAGCAACCGCTCGGCACCCCTTGGGCCCCCCTGACTGGCAGAACTCCAGGGCCCAGTCACAGTCGCGACCCCGGTAGCTCCGCCACTGCTTAAGTGTTTTGGAACAGTTGCCCTTTACAATAATGTTGCTTAACAGAGTAATTTATTTCAAGAGGTTTATTAAGGCAAACATACATCTATGATCTGTAGAGACAGTCAACATATTTAATTATCTTTGTTTTGAAAACAGAAAGCTCCAGGAGGCAGATGAACAAAATCAGACATTACGCACTGAGCTGGATAAATTACGAGAGGAAACAAAGTCAAAGGTGACACCAGGTAACAAGGGAGTAATATTTTTTGCTGTTGCAAATGTTTTAATGATGCATATTTTTAAAAAGGTAGCTTAAACCCATGGGAACATTGGTGTCCATTCTGTCAGGCCCGCTAAAAGAAGCAATGTAACAGCCCTCAAATAGTTGCATTGACAAGATGATTTCAGAATTGTGAAGCCATTAAATGCCACAATAATACAGTAACCTGGAATTCAGTACTATACAAATCCATAATATACTCACTTTTGTATTGCTTTATCATATTTCCCTGGTTCCTTGGGTATTCTTTCCCTGGTTTTGCTTGAAAATAATTACATTGTATTGTCTTTTCAGAAACTAAGCCACAGAGGTCTCTAATTCCTTTCCTGTCCTTCCGCTCTGAGGTAACATTAGCCCCTGTAATCTTGAATATGTGGCACTGTGAGATGGTGATGACTTTATTATGATATTGAGGTTTACATGTTTGTTGGTAACTAAGTTCTGTTAAGATGTATGGTAAGGTCTCAGTGGCTCAGTGCTCTGATTTTAAGAATTTCGGGTATCTTTGAAGCTGGCCAATGCAACTTACCCCATCAAATCATATATTTTTAAAAACTAGATGCCATTTAGACATTTGGTCAGTCTGTGCCTGCATCCCATATTTGGGACATCTTTGAAGCCGGCTAATTCAATTTGCCCCATCAAATCATACATTTGATGGGGCAAATTGTTTTTTGTGAAGATATAGCGTGAATTGCGGGAATTTTTACATGTTACCGTATTTTTTTAAATGTATTTATTTAACATTTTTTAACTAAGCTTCCTAAGCTGTTTTAGCCTGATCGGTGAGGCGGCGGCCATTTTTCTTGTGGGGAGGGCTTTTCTCCCTGGAACCATGGTCAGCCGCACTTGTGAGGCTTCTGTGGATGTATGTACAGGCTTTGTCGTTATCACATTGCACTGCAAGCCCATACATTAAAAAAAACCCCACAACAACAAACTTGTTTTCGGTGCTACATTGGAGAAACTGGGCTTAAGCTGCACCTTAATATGAACCTGCACCGAAGCTCCATCAAAAACCATGAGGAAGAAAAATTGCACCCCGGTAGGACATCATTTCACACAGAACAATCACTCCATCCAAAATCTAAAAATTAAAGAAATTTCAGAAACTCTCAGGAAAGAAAAACATTTGAGATGAAAATGATAACACATTTCAACACCATAAAAGAGGGATCTCTCTACCTCTCTGCATTTCTCACCTCCAGACCTATTATTTATGACACCCCACTCAACCCCCCCCTTCTCTTATACCATCACTTGTTTTAAGTTGTAACCTCTATCATGTTGATTAGTATTGCTTCGGACCTGATGAAGAGAGGATAACTCTCGAAAGCTTGTCTTTTAAATATTATATTAGTCCAATAAAAAAGGTATCACCGCATACTCTGCAATACTCTATTTTTTGACATTGTGTCTACTGGACTAATACGGCTTCACCCTTTTACATTATATATATA
>VKOC01018136.1:0-91153 GCA_009364415.1 Spea multiplicata
TAACTATAACTGCCCCTAAATTAACCCTAAACACCCCACTAACTATAACTGCCCCTAACTTTCAGCAGCCCAAATATTAATTTTATACTCACAATTAGATGAGTTCTTGAGCCATGTGGACGCTATAGGAAGAAAGAAGGGGTGGGGCCAAAATGCTGATTGGTCCCGCCCCTTGTTTCTCCCTGTCCCTCCCTGCAGTCACTGCCGATTGACCCCGCCCCTTTCTCCCTGTCCCTCCTTGCAGCCAATCGGCAATGACTGCAGGGAGGGACTGGAAGAAGGAAGTGGGTGGGCCAATCAGCAGTGACTGCAGGGAGGAACTGTAAGTAGGAACTGCTGTGAGTCACTGAAATGGATTATAAAACAAGGGGTATTTTTTAGAGCATTTGCTCTGAAAAAAACATCATTTTATAATCGATAAAAAGCGATTCAACCAATCGATAATGAAATTCGTTGGCAACAATTTTCATTATCTATTATTATCGATTAGTTGTTGCAGCCCTACTATATTGTGCACCCAAATTCAACTTTTTCTAGAAAAAAAATAAAATGTTTAAAATGTTTAAAATGAGGTATAAGTGGAGTTTTATCAAACGTATGTTGTTAAGTCTTCTTATTCCTTTATTTATTGCTTAATATCCTATATCTCTTAACACTGCTAAGTTTAAACCCTTTATTACAAATATCAATCAAACATTGCCATATGGTATGTTTCAAAGTTTTTATACTCTATTAATTAACTGCAAGATTAGATTTGTATCTTTAAACCAGTAATACTAGACGAAAAACATATTGCAAAGTATGCGGATATCTTAGTTTAAAACATATGAAGACAACACCGGCTGTATTTGTGAAGGACAAATTAAGAAACATGAACCACAAATGCTTTACTGAAAGTAAATTAAATGCATCTTTCTGAAGGAGCTAAACCTAGATATATTTTCAGCCTAAATTACATTTTGTTGCCATTGTTAGGGAAGATGAAAAATATTTTTTGTCTTTAAAAGAAAAAAAGTCACTTCTATTGTAAATTGAAAGATAATAGAATATCATAATAATGAAGAAACTGTACATTATTTTACATAAAAACTAAAAGAAATACAATCTTGGAAAGAAAATTCAAAAAAGAAAAACATATCTTTTTTCATCCTTTGACTTGCATTAACAAACCATATGTATACTGTGACCTAAAAGTCAAATATAGAATTGCCAATTCAGTAGCTTTAGACACATAATTAGTGTATGGCCAGTGGCGGAACTACCGGGGTCGCGACTGCGACCGGGCCCCGGCGGCAGGGGGGCCCAAGCCAAGGGGCCGCCCGAAATCTTTTTTCCGTTTTTTTTTTTTTTTTAAATAAGGCAGGGACGAGAGGTGCAGCCCGCGTAAGATCGGCAGCCAGGGCAACCGATCTTACGCTAGCCGCACCTCAAGCCCTGCTACTTACTTGTGGGAGGGTCTTCTGGACTGCACAGAGGAAGCGGAGTTCACGTGACATCCTACTTCCTCTGTGCTTTAGCAGAGAAGGCAGAGGGAGGCCGCGCCCCCTGCTGAAGTCTGTGAGCGTCATCGAGGAGCTGCAGTGCAGGTAAGGGGGTGGGGAGGGTGTTTGAATGAGTGTGTGTGATTGAGGGAGTGAATCTGTGAATGAATGGTTATATGAATGAATGAGTGTGTGTGTGAAAGCATGGATGTGTAAGTGCTGGAACCTAGGCATGATGGGACTGTGATTGCTGTTAGCAATCACACTCCTATCATGCCAAGTCAGCCATTACATGCTGAAACCTGGCCAGCTGCCCCCCTTGTGTAGTGATGCTGCCAGCAGTATGGGGTCTGCACATCACTTACAGCCACCCTGTACCAGCATGTACTGGCTGACTTGGCATCATAGGAGTGTGATTGCTAACAGTAGCCACAGTCCCATCATGCCTAGGTTCCAGCACTTACACATCCATCCAGTAAATGCTGGAACCTAGGCATTATGGGACTGTGATTGCTGTTAGCAATTACACTCCTATCATGCCAAGTCAGCCAGTACATGCTGGTACAGGGTGGCTGTAAGTGCAGACCCCATACTGCTGGCAGCATCACTACACAAGGGGGGCAGCTGGCCAGGTTTCACCATGTACTGGCTGACTTGGCATGATAGGAGTGTGATTGCTAACAGCAATCACAGTCCCATAATGCCTAGGTTCCAGCATTTACTGGATGGATGTGTAAGCGCTGGAACCTAGGCATGATGGGACTTTGATTGCTGTTAGCAATCACACTCCTATCATGCCAAGTCAGCCAGTACATGGTGAAACCTGGCCAGCTGCCCCCCTTGTGTAGTGATGCTGCCAGCAGTATGGGGTCTGCACATCACTTACAGCCACCCTGTACCAGCATGTACTGGCTGACTTGGCATGATAGGAGTGTGATTGCTGTTAGCAATCACACTCCTATCATGCCAAGTCATATTGCTAATTTTGTCCAATTGTGTGTTACCTACTTTTATTAAAAATGTGAGTTTTTATTATTATTTTTAAAGGTGGGGGTCATTTTCGGTTTTGGCTAAGTGAACCGTGAATGTTTTGGTCCAGAATTTTCATTTTAGTTCATCCCTAGAATAAATCTAGGGAATCCTGAATTTGTAGTCGCAAAACTTTCTAGGCCCAGAAATCAGTGAGAGGAAGAGTAAAGGTTTTGTGTCATTTTACTTTATTTTAATCTGCATATTTTATTAAAGGCCATATTTTTTGTCACAGTGAAAAATGAGTGCGGCCCGCGCACATATACAATTCTGATGAAGTGGCCCACTGCAGAAAAAACTTGGACACCCCTGGATTATGCCCTTTGTACATGCGCCCCTTTTTCTTTGATTTTTTTACAGATATGATTCAATATGTAAATGGAATTTGTTGAAAAAAATTGTTGATTTTTACCCATGTTTTTTTTAGGGGGTGGGGGGGCCCTTAACAGATTCTCGCACCCGGGCCCTTAGGCGTCTAGTTACGCCCCTGGTGAGTGGGAAGTGGGCATGATCACTCACCCGGTGAAGTGTGGAAGCAGGACAAAACCCAGAGATTTCCCAGGTATGTCCACTGGTTGGAAATGTACAATTGTTTCAGAAGCTTAGTTAGATTGCAAAATACTATCAGTGCGATACAATGTATTTCTTTTGAATTATATATTACACACCCATGTATAACGTGCATGCTAAATTTAAGAGTAAACTTGCAGTAAAACGTTACATACAGCTGTATATTATTTGGTGTACTTGTAAAAAAACACACCCGATTTCTACGTGTTAAATATGAGAAATATGTGGTTTGTAAAGTCATACAACCTTCTAGTATTTAGAAATGGAAAGAAGAACCTTTTTTATTATTACTTTACGTCGTTATATAGTAAAGTTTAAAAAGACAAATATTTTGTAGGTTCAGTCTCAGGCAAAATAAAAACATCTTTTAATTTGATCCTTGCATCAAGAATACTTTAACCAGCTCCAAGAAAGTAAGGTTAGTGACATACAGGACTGGGATGCTACAATGTTAATTTGAGCCCACTAGCAGAAATTTTATGTCTGCACGGGTATAACTAGAAACAGCTTGTGAGTGCCACTTTTGCCCCAACCAGCTTATTAGTGCCACCCTAACCTCCAGACAGCCTGTCTGTGCCATCTTTGCCCCCAGCTTGCCAGTGCCCCCAAACAGTTTGCCTGTGCCATCTTTTGCCCCAAACAGTTGGAATGTGCCATCATTGCCCAAAACAACTTGTCTGTGCCTTCATTGCCTCTCTCCCATTCAACATACACTATGGCATACATATGTAAACACACTTACACAAATTATAAAAACTTTTTCATACAAATACATGTGCACATTACTCCAAACGCATACATTCCCTCACACACCACTCATGCTAACACACACTTCATCTCACGCCACTCGCACATTTATGCTCATACACACTTACACATCCATGCTCACACACACAATTACACATCCATGCTCACATACATACATACATATATACAAACAAATATACCGCCCTCCACGGCATCTGCCACCCATCCCATTACTGACACACTCACTTACACACTTAAACTATAACACTAACCTTGCCTGGAGTGTGTCTTCATGACAGCTTGCATACTGTGGGAGTTACAAGGCTATTACCATTATTACTCCTATCTCCACAAACATGCTGACTCAAGATGGACTGGCCCTGTTTAAAAATTGTACCCAGCCTTATAGGTAGAGAGTGACATTGATATTTTCCTTGTTAAGGCATCACAGTTATGTTTCAAAAGAAAGAAAAGAGAGAAAAATGCTAAAATAATGAGTAAGTAATAAATATGAAGGGCTATGATGGCTTCAACTTACATATGCACATATTAGATATCTCGATGCAGTATATTTTTCCAGTTTACAAAAATGAAAACATGCTATAGACTATTTTTTACTTAATAGAAATATTAAAATCCTGATCATCTTGGAATTATAAATGGAGAAAATACGGAATCTGATGGATGAATCTGGGTTTAATGGATGCCAGGAGAACGCTCCCTACCGGAATGCCTACTGTAATGTTTGATAGAGAAGGTATACTGGTCTAGGGCTGTTTTTCTGGGTTTGGACTAGGCCCCTTACTTCCAGTGAAGAGTAATGTTATAGTGGCCTGCACCGAGCCGCAACCTTAATCCCATTCAACATCTTTGGAATAAATTGGAAGCCAGGCCTTCTTGTCTTGTGCCTCACCTCACAAATGGTCTTTTGGCAGAATGGACAGTCCAAAATCTCGTGGAAAGCTTCCTTGGAAGAGTTGAGGCTGCTATATCTGCAAAGAAGGGGCCAGCTCGACAATAATTTGGAATGGGATGCCCAACAATTTCATATAAGTGTGAAGGTCAGGTTTCTACATACTTTTGGTCATGTAGTTTACCTATTAGGAACACAGTTGTCTTGCTGACATACACAATAAACTGCAGTAATGAAAGAATAAATGATAAAAGAAGAAAATAACACATTTTCAAAATAACACTTGCTAAATGAAATGGATAGTGGAGACATTTGGGATTTCAAAATGTATCATAACAGTTATACTAGTTCCTCAAAGTCATTGGTTTGATCATAACAGGAAATGAGTTAACTAACTTAAAATGAGTTTCAGTGAACTTGCACAGTGTTCAGAGTTACTTAATTTACACTTGTATAGAACTGCTGTATTTATGCATAGTTTGATTACACGGTTGATGTAGTCTTTTAATAAAATAGGCACTGACAGTTTCAAAGGCATTTGTATATGTCTCCCATCGAAACACCAAATGTACATTTATTAGATGCATGTGAAATTCACAGCAGGTAGAAATTCTACAAACCTGTTTTTAATTTGAACGAGGTTGAAAGAATTTCAGCAGCAGATGGTGACAAAAATAGCTGATCCTGGATTCCACAGATGTGGCCTGTAACCATATTTCAGGGTAAAAGAAACAATACAAAATAATCAAATTAACTTCATCAGAGATATGTCTGTAATGAGTGACCTATTTGGAATATTATTTGAGGCCCCCAAGGCGAGTATTACATCTTGATGTCTTCGCACACAATTCTCTCAATACTAGTCTGTATTTCTCATTAATGTTGTGAGCTGTTGTAAAGGAAGAACACTACTATTCTATAAATACTAAAGTACAAATAATTGCCCATTCATTGATTGAACCATATGTTACAGTGCACTCCACTAATAACGGCACCCTTGGTAATTATAAGCAAAGAAGGCTTTATAGGAGAAGACCCAGAGCTGTTATCTTGGCAAAGGAAGGTAGCACAAAGTACTGACTTTGGTGTGTTTGCCAATTGCTTGATATCTATGAGAGAAGAGTATTTTTGTGTATTTTTTGAAAAAAAGATCAGAGGGTTAAACAATAAAGGCAATTTTCATCCTTCTTTGCTCATATTTACCAAGGTTACCACTATTAGTGGAGGGCACTGTATGTACAATAGGTAGACAGCCAGATACTAGAAATTTATTATAACTAATATATATATATATATATATATTTATATATTTTTAATTTTTTTTGAAATTACAAAGTCTTTGTAGGCACAATATAAGAAGAAAATGGATGAAGCGTGAGCAAAATGGGTGAAACCACCATAAGCCCTTCCAGCAATAAGTAGACGACAATGGAGCCAATGAAAAACTGATCTTTATCGGCCTGTTTAAAGGGACAAGCCATAATATACATTTTTATGCATACAATAGCTTAATGGTCGCTCTAAATTTTCCTAGCCTTACTTTTGCAAATGCATACGGGGATGCTACAGAATATGTATTTTCCTTTTCATGCCAAACACATCTCCAGGCGCATGATATACTTACTTCCAGTCTGCTCCAAAGTCGGCTTGGGGAATGCTGCAGACAGGGTCTATTAAGACCTCCCTACTCATGTGTGGCAAGAGTTCCAATTGATTACAAGGGCAAGAAATGTCTGACCACTGAGGAGGAGGGCAGCTGCTGCAACAGGACTGCAGCTTCTAGGTAAAGTCTTTTAACCCAGATGTTTCGAGTGTTAATTTGGAGAAGCAGAGCTTCTCTAGGAGTTCTCCAGACCAAACCCGGAGCCTTCCCAGGTATGATTATATATGTGTTTATTAACAAAATTACCCACATACAAACATTTCATCTTGTGTAAAACAAAGGTACTCCTACTCTCACAAGATGTTTCATCAAAAGGGTATATTTATATTGTTTAAGAACAAAAAACTATTTCTAGCTAAACATGTTAAGACATTACAGTTCATCAGCTCTTAGACCAAGCCTGACAAGGCAATTCTTTGTAACCAGAAAATGATTACCGCTCCTATGTACTGAGCTCATAGGTAATATATTTATTATTATCTAAAATCTCACACATAAATGCTGATTTCAAAGAAAAACATTTCCTTGACAAAATCTGTTGGGGTGTAAAGAGCTGCTGCTGTTAGGAATAATGATTTCATATTTTGCATCATTCATCATCCTCTTGCTTCATCTTCTCTGCCCCAACACCTCCACTAACTCCTGCCTTCACTCTCACTCACCACATGTTGCATCCTGCCCTAAAAATTTTTTCTTATCGCACTCCTTTTGCTATTGCTTAAAACTCTTCCTTTTAACCATTGCTTATTATCTTCAGTTTATTCTATCTCTTCTTTCATGGTAAACTGGTCGAACATGATGAACATACTGAATCCCTTGCAACTTATAGGAACACTCCATCCATTACATGTACTAATGCGTGGTGTCCCTTTTGGAAATGTATGGGGAGATTTTTTAGAATACCTTTATATGCATTTGAGTCTTTTACCACCCCCAGATAATTTCAGGGCAGTAAATGTGTTTGGATAACATATACTACCAGTCAGAACCGGTGATGTCTCGGCAAACACTGCAGGTGAGCGTCTGTTTAGACCCCTGTGCACACGGGCAGAAAACCATCCCATTGATCTTAATGGTAGTGGCTTCCACTGATTGGCTGATTCAGACAATTAGGCCATGGAGGAGAGGGCATTTGTTGCTTCAGGGCTGCAGTTTTAACCTCAGGTAAGGGCTCGCTCCTGTTTAGGAAGGATGTATACCAACATACTCAAAGAGTACTTAAATAGTACTTTAATATGCATTTTCTATATATAGGTGGTGTCGGGGATTGTTTACAGTCCATTTAATGGTGTTAACATTTCAGAATCTTTAAGCTTTCTATCAATGCTAGTGCTGGGCCCTTCCACAATATTTCTAGGTCTTTTGTGTGGAGAATTTCTGCTTTAACCTTGCTGGGTCCATGGAACTTACAGTAGTTGCAGGACTGAGACTGATATGTCTCTTGTTAATGAATAAAGTCCTATTCAAGAGTTATTGGCACTCTACACGCCACAAGAACCCACACAATGTATCTCAGTGGTTTGTAAAAACACTATTAAAATAGAAGCTGTTCCAGGTGAAGTGTTCCTGCCTAGTTGAGGAATGAGAACTGTTAGCCTTGGCAACCAGTATTTATCAGGTGTTACTACAGTAACCTCCTCACCTTTTTGTTTCTGTAAGGCCAAATTATTATGTGATGCACTACTTGTTAAGGCCTGTGTGCCCTTTGTACAGTACTACAGCCAACAATGAGGATATAAAAATCAATCAATAATAATAAATGGAATCTGAACTGTATAATGTAAGAGTCCGCATCACACTTGGAAGTTCAGGTGTTTATTCCTGCAATGTCACAACTCACACAGTGAGAAACACTGAACAGTGTAAGAGACAACTATTATAAACCTTCTGCTGCTGATCACACAAGGTATGAACTTGCTCCCTGATCACTGTATGGTCATCTTACAGTTAGAACCTTTGAGGTAAAAAAGTGAAAAACTAATGAAACTTAAACCTAGATACTAAATAAATAAGTATTTGAATGTTGTGATTTCATTATTATAGGAGAATTGCTCTCTGAAGTTAAAAGAGGAAAAAGCAACTAAAAACTTTATTAAAAAGTTAATAAAAAGTGAAAACAAGTTCCTCAACTTCCTGCACATCCTCCAGTTGTACTATGAATTATTATTATTATTATTTTTATTATTATTATCTTTTACTTATATAGCACTGCCATTGACACAGCACTTCTTACAATACATATATTTAAGGGATTTGACAAAATCAGAATTGATAGATACATTAGGTAAAGAGGGATATAAAAAATCAAATAAATAACAATAAGTGTAAATTAAAGTGCAACTTATAACACACCTTGTGAAGAAAAAAAAAAAAAATTTCCACTCAACAATTCGACTTTGTCTTTTTCAAGTGTCTTGTCTTGACACTTGAAAAAGACAAAGTCAAAAGGCGTTGTGTTTTTAAATATACTTTTTATATTTGGGGAAATATAGGTTTTCATACCTAGTTCTCCTTATTTTAATAATAAAACTGTGTGGATCCTTTACTGCCTGGAGTGGGTTCAGAAGGAAGGCATCCTTTCGTTTACACCCCAAGTGAGCTGTTTATATAGAGCCTGTTCTGAAGAAACAAATCTATATCAATGCTTAATCAATTAATCAAGTGTAAAGTGTCTTAACTGTACCCTAAATATCTGCATTTCTATAACGGCTCCTTTTCCTCCGATATTTACAAATCTCATGGTAATACAAACACAGGGCATTGCTCCAAATAGGTTACATCCAGTATGAGACAATATGCACAGATATTTGAAAAGATTATTTTTTTTATTGGAAAAGTTCTCTTTCCACATAAATATTTCATATTTTAAATTATATAATACAACCAAAACCATAAGCTACGAATTTTAGTTGTTATAAAAGAGTTTTCCTCTATATGTTATAAGAAGTGGGACAGGGAAGGGACATATACAGAATATACATGGTAAAAACTGGAAGCTAAAATGTTAGGCATTCTATTAAATTTCAGCTATTAATAATTATAATAATATAATAATTATACAATTAAATGTCTTTATTTTTGACTATTAAATAGGTTAAAAAGTTTGGGGGGCTCGCCAAAGCAACCACTGATGAAGCTGATGAGGTTGAGTGGTGTTTGTAATATCGAATTTGCTCGATTATAAGACAAGGTTTTTTCAGAGCAAATGCTCTGAAAAATACTTCTCGTCTTATAATCGGGGTCGTCTTACAATCAGACCTCAAACAGGTCTGATTATGAGACTAAGATCCAGATCCCCCGCAGTGCTGCGGGGGACCTGGATCCTCCTGTGTAAGTTAACCGGGGCAGCGTGTAGACGTCTATGCGATTCGCGTAGGCAATTTCCGCTGCAGCCGGAAGGAGGACCTTCCCCGGGTGTCAGAGATCAGAGTTCCCCACATCGGTGGTATGGGGCAGGTTGGAAAATAAAAGGAAATATAAACAAAATATTTTTCTCAATCATAGCTTTTATCCAAAAAACATAGTTTACATAGTTTACATGAATTAACATTTACTGGTAAAACTTTTTTCCTATAGGGTCGTATTATATTCAGGCTTTTTCTTTTTTTCTTAAATTAATATTCAAATTTTGGGGGGGTCGTCTTATAATCGAGCAAGTATGGTAATGTGAATTTTCAGCATGTAGGGCCAAGCTTCATTTTTTTGTCTACAAATTTAACAAATGCCCTGTGTACCTTAAGTAAATAATATATGTAAATTTGGTAGTTTTTTAAAAAAATTCTGTATAATATTACTTATTTATCTGTGTGCACTAACTTTAGAAGAACCATGAGAATTCAAAGTTGTCATGTAATTGTAAAGATGCTTCTAAAAGATTTTAGCAGCTGAACAGCAGAATACACTTTTTTGTATAGTTAAGATCAACATTAACTAGGCAGTGTTTGTCTACATACATTTTCACATGTGCTACAATCTATTTGGATGGTCAATTTTACTTCTATGACTGGCCAGATATCAGCTAGTTGGCAGTTCTGGATTTCAATGTCACCCCCCCCCAGGGTGTTGAATAAGAGACTGATATATGATCAAAATGTTCATAGAGAAAAGTGTAGAATATAGCTAACCAAAAGGGTCTTTTTCCTGTAGGATCTTCTGTAGATATTGTGTTACTTTGTGTCTTTTCATACACAACTGCAATCTCTCCTAAGAATGAAGTGAACACACAATTGTGAAAAGGTTTCTCCGAAGCATCTGGTGGAACCTGGAACCTTTCTATGTAAAGGAAAAGCTTTTTGCTATAAGTCAATGTGATTCATGGGCTTGTTGATCATCATATAATTAATATCCCGTTGTCACAGAGGTTTTCCTCATAACTACCATCTGTTTGCACCCAACGACTTCCAATAGAATATGTCATTTGAAGACTTACATGGTAAGCGATGCTTGATGTAGGCACTAGGTAGGCATAATCGGGTAAGACTGTGGCCTGAATGTTGCCACACTCTACACTTTTAGACCATCTGCAAACAGTCTCCCTCATGTTTCCAGCAGACAGATACCTGCACAAGGTTTAATTGGCAACTGTGAGAGATGATATTGAGTGGTGGCAGACTGGGCCTGTGTGCCTGAAAACAAGTCTGGGCAACTGGCAGCACAGATGTCATGAGCAAACCGTATGCTGGCTTGGGTTTCTTTTACAAGAAGCTGGTGGATTGAGGGAAAAAGAAATGGAGGGAGGTTACATAAAGCTGAGAGCAAAGAAAGAGAGAGTGGCAGAGTATTTGATGGGTGATAAAGGGAAAGGTGAGGTCTGATTGTAAGCAAGAGAACAATGCACTGATCTTTACTCTATCAGCTACTAGACCCTTTTGGGTGAGGGTAAGGGTGATGTGGCTGTATGTATTTGAGTTAGGGGAAGGGGGATTAACTTAATTAAACACAGGGTTTTTTGAGGAACAGATGATGCATCCGTGTTATATATATATATATACTGTATTTCCCCATGTATAAGATGCACCTTTTTTAGAAAAATGTGGGGTCTAAAAATTGGGGATGTTATGTATAGTCACGTGACTCCGCTCAGTTCCTGTTCCTGTTCGAGCAACGTAGAGGGAAACAGCGACCCCCACGGAAGTCTGCAAAACATAGCAGAAAATCTGCAGTTAAGGTAAGCGTGGGGGAGTAACTGAATGAATATATATATATATATGTTTGTGTGTGTGATAGCATGGATGCGTGTAGGGGGCACAGGGAGGCTGAAAGTGATGTGCATGTACTGGCTGCCTGAGCATGATAGGAGTGTGATTGCTAACAATTGCTAGCAGCTAACATCAATCACACTCATATCATGCCGAGGCATCCAGTACAATAACTTTCTATAATATATATTTTTTCAAATTTCGGGCCCCAAAATTAAGGTGCGTCTTATACATGGGAGAGTCTGATACTTGGGGAAATACGGTATATACTGTATATATCTATCTATCTATCTATCTATCTATCTATATATATATAATATATATATATTATATACATCTTTTTTTCTTTATTTTATTTATTGTTATTCCTTGTTGTCTACAATGGACCCATACAGCACAACCAAAGAACTCTGAACTCTGTCTATTTGCTAATGTACAACTGAAACCCTTGTGTTTTATACCATGAACAACAAACAGTCTTTGTGGCTAATGTGAATTGTAGCAGATGTAGTGTTAAAAAGTAAGAGAAGTGGTTGGGACTTTTAAAATATAGCACTTTAATACTTATTTTATTTGTTAATCTTTAATTTGCTAAAACAGGAGCAGAACACTTAGCCTGCAAACACAAGGGATTCCTTAAAGACTAAAACAATTTTAGTGCAACGAGCCTTTGCTGTTCTTTCTTTTCATCCAAATTTTGTACTTTCCTTCTCCGTGAACATGTAATCATGTGTAAATAAACCACATAGCTCACAAAAGTATAATGTTACTTTTACAAGTTGAGATACATGAATGAAATCATTTAGTGTAGCTGCAGCTAAGTTTTTCCAGGACCATAGGAAGTCTGATTTAACATATTGGATGTTTGGTGTGGGATTACACTTTTCTTCTTCTCTGAATTTAAGCAATTCTTAATATAGTCATAGTGATTGTTTTTTTTTTTTAAGCCCCAGTGAAAGAATATCAGACACGTAATCAGCTTTAACTGTTTTCTATGAAGTATTGGAACATTCATATTTTATAATACAATGAACGTTGAAATTATAGCAAATATTTTATGGCAGCGGGAAAACTCTACTCTTGAAAGAGGTTGATCCTTCTGGTATTAAATCATGTGTCTCATGTTGAGTTGGGTTAAATTTTCTAGATCTATAAATTATTGTAAGCTGGCGTAGTTGCAGGTCATCTGTCCTTGCTGATTTTATTGAATAGATTCCATATCAAAAGAAAATACCGTGAAATGTATATTGAGATAGTTTCAACACTAAACTAGTAAGAACTTCATGAAAATTCCAGGTATTCAAATATTTGATGTGTAAATACAGGTTCTCAATGTAAGAGGTTAGTTGGGGTTTTCCTGACTTCTTTATGTTTTACTTGGCAGACCAAAGCTCCAAACAAGTACACTGATTGTATTGTTCCATGAGAATTTATTTTACATTGTGTGAAAGAATTCCACATGTATTATTTTTGTGTGTTAACTTTTTGGCGTTTGTGTTTAAAAATCTCAAGGGTCACAATACACTGTACACTATAGTAAAATAACCAAGAGATTAGTAAGTACTCATTGAGCAAGTGAATCTTTTTATCATTCATCAAAATAGCTTTATATTATAACTCATCGTTTGTAAACCACACTGGCAGAAAATATAGCACAGTATTTTGTTGTCACTCAGTAACTCAATACAAAGTACTGGCATATAACATATTGCATTCTTACTACAAAATACACATTCCTTATCTTCCCTTAAGGGGATTTGCTATGTACTTTACATTTACTCTATCCCAATTTACTTCATTTCTGGATGAAAGCACCCTTTTGTAGGAATAGCATTGCTGACATACAGTTACATACCCAGAAATGAATCAGACTCTGTATGTCTTTAAATAATTAATCTTGATGTCTTTAGATTCCAAAAACCTGTGTCTCAGATACACAGCAAGAAACAATAGTATTTATTGTATGCTGTATATCAGGACCTGTTAAAGTATTTTATGACAGGAGAGTCTGATTGTAATCATTGAAAATCATTGCTAATACAGTAGGCAACAGTGTTTTTTTTAAAAATTAATTTCTTTATTTTGTTTACCGCGTGTGGTTTGTTTGGTGGGGAGGTTTTGCCTGTATCTGGGTTTTTTTTAACCCCTTTTGGTCCTTCCCTGCGGGTTACCATGCGCCCCCCCTGTTCTCCTGCTGTTTCCGGGTCCTGCTGACCCTCTGTGCTTTATTCTTTCCTTTTGGCCATTTTATGTTTATTGCCTTTTGTCTTTTCCTTACCTTTTACCGTTTTTTCCACAATTGGGGGTGGATTACGTCAGACCCCTGGATCCTCCAGACGCTCCGCAATTATCGGATAGATTTCGTCTCCACACCTCACCAGATCCTCAGGTCATCCACCGACCAGAGGTTGATGGAGCTAGAGCTCCGGGCCCTTCGGGACAAAGCGGCGATTCAGCGGGCATGGGGGCCTGCTGTCTTCATCAGTTCTATTTTCTAGTCCGGAAATGTTCTGTAGAGTCTGCTCGGTAATCAACCTGCGGGTCCTTAATGCATTTGTGGTCTATTGCCACTTCAAGATGGAAGGTATCCATATCCTCTGGGATCTGATGTCAGAGGGCGATTGGTTCACCAGATTGGACCTAAAAGGCAGGTTTCTTCAATTCGGCTAGGGCAGGCAGATTTGGCAGTTCAGATCTCTTTCTTTTGGCCCCTTGGTGCTTCATGAAGCTCCTAAAGCTGGTGATGGCTTTCTTTCAGTCCCGGGGTATCAGATGCATCACTTAGCTCGACAATATCCTTCTTTTTTCCAGTTGTCGGGAGACCCTCCGAGACCAGACTTCATGATTCAGGCGCTCCATCAACTGGGTTTTGTCGCCACAATGCTCAAGTCCGAGTTATCCCGGACCCAGCGCATCCTCTTCTTGGGTTTCGAGACTCCAGGGCAGCGATGCTGCATCTCCCGAGGACTAAGATCGTTGCCATTAAGAAGGAGATCCGCGCCCTCCTCTGCAAGAACTTTTGTTCTCTTCGCCTACTCGCACAGTGGGTCTCTTTCCGTCATTTATTCAGACGATCTTCCCGGCTCTGCTGCACTACCGTGCTCTTCAGCGCCTCAAGGCTCATCACCTTCGCAAACTTCTGTCATCCGATCAACCGGTTCAACTTACCCCAGAGGTGCGTCAGGAGCTCGGGTGGTGGTTTTGTCACATGGAGGCTTGGAACGGTCACACAATCTTCGGTTCTCAATACAATTTTGTCCTGGCGTCTGACGCCAGTTTGGGTTGGGGTGCAGCCTCCCTCATGGAAGCAACTGGAGGCCAGTGGTCATTGGAGGAGGGTTCTCTCCACATAAATTGCATAGAGCTGATCTTTTGCAATCAAGAGCCTAGTGAAAGACCAGTTGGACTGCCAGGCGCTTCTGCTTTCCCCCCCTTCGCGCTCATCCCAAGGGTGACCCATTATCTGCGTCGAACTGCTGGAGATGTCGGTCCAAGATCCTCTAGCCCTTCCATCCTTCCCGTCTCTTCTTTCGGGTCCAGAGGGGCAGTCATATCCATTCCTGTCCCGCTGGCTCCTTTCCTTGGCGGGCATTGCGGGCTCCTTTGGAGCCCATTCCGTTAGGGTTCTGGGGCCCTGGTGGGGCCTTTAGCGACATTTTGCGTGCTTTCTATTTTCGCCTGTTGTCCTCGACAGCTTCCGCTTTGGTCTGTGGCGTTAAAACTGCAAAATAGGAAGCCTCCTGTCTTGCCTTAAAATTCAAAACTATTCTAGCCTTGATGCCTGAATAACTGTAATTTTAATAAAGACAGGAGGTAAGTATCCACCCCCCTTCCCTATTCTTCTGGGTCTTATGGGGGATGAGTGTGGTTTTGTATTATGTTTCCATGTGTCCTTGTACACAGTAGTAGGTTGGACCCCCTTTTGCCTTCAGAACTGCCTTCATTCTTCGTGACATACTTTCCACAAGGTGCTGGAAACATTCCTCAGAGATTTTGGCCGATATGGGCATGATGGAATCATGCAGTTGCTGCAGATTTGTCGGCTGCACATCCATGATGTGAATCTCCTGTTCCACCACATCCCAAAGCTGCTCTATTAGATTGAGATCTGGTAACTGTGAAGGCCATTGAAGTGCAGTGAACTCATTGTCATGTTCAAGAAACGAGTTTGAGATGATTTGAGATTTGTGATATTGTCTATTATCCTGCTGGAAGTAGCAATCAGAATATGGGTACATTGTTATAATTAAGGGGTGGACATGGTGAGCAACAATACTCAGGCAGGCTGTCGCATTTAAACAATGCTCAATTGGTACTAAGGGGCCCAAAGTGTGCCAAGAAAATATCCCCCACACCATTACACCACCACCAGCCTGAATTGCTGATACATGCTTTCATGTTATTTACGCCAAAGTCTGACTATGCCATCTGAATGTTGCAGATGGAATCGAGACTCTTCAGAATAGGCAACATTCTTCCATTGACCAATTTTGGTGAGCCTGTGCGAATTGTAGCCTCAGTTTCCTGTTCTTAGCTGACAGGAATTGCACCCGGTGTGGTCTGCTGCTGTAGCCCATCTGGTTTAAGGTTTGACGTGTTGTGCGTTCAGAGAGGGTATTCTGCATAGCTTGGTTGTAACGAGTAGTTATTTGAATTACTTTTGCCTTTCTGTCATCTGCCCTTTCTTCTCTGACCTCTGACATCAACAAGGCATTTTCACCCACACAACTGCCGCTCACTGGATATGTTCTCTTTTTCGGACCATTCTCTGTAAAAATGCGTAGAGATGGTGTGCGTGAAAGTCGCCAGTAAATCAGCAGTTCTGAAATCACTCAGACTGGAGCCCATCTGGCGCCAACAACCATGCACATTCAAAAAAGTCACTTAAAAATCCCCTTTCTTCCTCGTTCTGATGCTCAGTTTTGAACTTCAGCAAAGCTGTCTTTGACTAAATTTATATGTCTAAATGCAATTGAGTTGCTGCATGTGATTGCTGAATTAGATATTTTGTGTAACAGCAATTGAAAAGTGTGTACTTTGAATTAAAGTGGCTAGTGAGTGTATACACAATTATATATATATATAATTATATATATATTATATATATATATATATAGTAACACACGCAACTGCACTCAACACAGGGGCATGCTAAGCGGGTGTTAGAGTGACGGTGTGTGTTAGTGTATGGTATTAGAGAGTGTGATTGTTCATTGTGTTAGTATGCACATATGTTTATGTTAATGTATAGTGTTAGCAGGAGTGTGTGTGTCAAGGTATGGTGAGTATCAGGGCTGAGCCTAGGATTGGTGCTGTGAGGGAGAGGAGGGAGAGAGCATGTGTAGGTGTTAGAGTGAGTGCGTTTTAAAGCAAAATTGCGCTTTAGTATGTGCATGTAATTTAGTTATGGGCGGGCATTGAAGAAATACTGCACCAAGGTAACACTAACCATATGCTCACAGATACAAATGTAGTGTGGCTAAAAAAAAGGTACAACAGTATTTTAGCTCTCTTAAGCATAAAAAGAGCCATACATGCAGGGTATTTCTGTACTCAGAAGATATTGCCATAATTAGGAATTGTGTTTCGAAGAGCTGCCAATATTGTGGAAGAAATGTGAAAAATCATTGCAAAAAAATGGGCTTTCTTTATTCCTAATACATATTTATGAACCAAAGGCCAACCTGTCCAGAATAAAATAATTACATAATCTTGTGTAACAAACACAGTTGAATGTAAAAGTCGGAAAATGCTATTGGTTAAAACAATTATAATATATATATATATATATATATAAATATATATATATATATATATATATGATATATCTATCAGCCCTGGTCCTTAAGGAGTTACACACATAACTCTGAAATACTTTTTTATATTATTCAGAATTGCTCGGTGAATACTATAGCTTTTCTATTGCTATAAATAAATGCTTTATTTACATCATACAATGTACCTTGTGAAGATGTAATACAGAAATGGAAAATAAATCAATGGATGTACATTTCCAAGCTGATGTTTAGAATAGGTAATCAGTGTTACTTGTCAGTGAAACAAGTGACATTAAAGCTATGTACCTCCAATACTACCACATTGTGGTAAAGACAAACACATCGTGTTTAGAATGCACGGCATTATGCAGAGACAATATGTATGTTAACATGACAACTCCATTCTCGGTTCCACTGCCTATAATATGTGTAGAGGAATCCTTTTCTCCGTACACTATGTTATTTTTACTCAGTTTTCTTTGAATCCAGGTCAATCATACCTGGTGTTTCATCCAAGAGGAACAGTAACCCTAACAACCTTTAGCTGTGAAATACTCATAGATTGTATTGTTTGGTAAACGGTCTCATTATTTTAATTTATTTGATATATTTACTTAACATCCTCACAAAGGACTATATTGTCCTCAGGGGCATGTCCCAAACATCATAGGAAAAAAGTGATGCATTCTTGCACCAGCTGGGCCATTTTCCTGGAGGTGCAAGTGATATTAGGCAAACATAAGACATCACTCTTCAATACCAGGAAAACTCCAAACTCTTGTTCAGGCACTCACACTGGAAAAAATAAAACAGTTCCCAGAGGGTCTATCCAATCAGCAATGAAGGACTTGGGGGTCATGCTTCCTGGTCACTCTGTTATCTGCTGCAGCAGGAAGTAGAAGAAAAAGAAAGAGTCCTCCCCTTAAAAAGGATTTTAAAAAAATAGAAAATACAATAAAAATGAATAATAAATAAATCACCACTGAGGTCTATAAACACCCCAACTGTATTTGAAAACAAAATTGATTAAAAAAAATGTGGACAAAAATCAAAACATTAAAAAAAAATTAAATTTGTGCCCAAATAACTGGTACCACCTTTAATAAAAATCTAAAGCTAATTCCGATGTCATGCTCTCGCTTTCAATTCACGGCTTGTACCGAATTGTAATATTGTTTGATGTCATAATGCACATTACGACTGCTATTTCATATGACACCTTCCCGATTAATAAAGAAGTTATAAAAATAAATCTAAAGGTAAACTGTCACTGTCGAGCAACCCAAAAGTTTGGCAGCTATGAAGTGAAAGAAATCATAAGTATGATGGAAGGAAATCTCTAATTTATAATATATTGTTCTCACTCAATTGACTATACATATAAAAACAGTACTTGTAGAGTGAGTTGCTCTTGTCTGTCATGATATAACTATCTATGGGGTCAGACTTGAATGGGGAAATAAAGTGTTTGCAGTTATCTGGCCAGTTGAAAGAAACAAAAACCAATAAAAAAAATAAGGGGATAGAAAAGGTCTACTTTACTTCGCAATTTTCATATGTGTATTCATTTATTGTCCAATAATACTGTAAATTACGATAGCACCGAAGGGCAATATGAGATGTCACATATTTTGCATGTAATATATTTTGCACATTGTTATCTAAATTCATCAAAGTATATGATATATATTTCTAGGAACTTCCCAGGTTTCTCCCAAACTCCAGCTCTCGCTCTTCTGCTCTTTATAGGAGGAAGGAAGGGGATTGGTAAGGATTTGTAAGGCTGTAGGACCACCATGAACAGGGGTGGGGCTGTGGTAGACTTAAGATATTCCCAAATTCCATTAACACATATAACACAGAGATCAGAGAACAATGACTTTTAAACACAAATAATTTGAACAGTACAATAATTTCATTGTTAACGAGACCAGTCCTGGACTGGCCCTTTAGCGAACTTGACAAATGTTTTATAATCACCAGATCTGCAACTCTAGCGGCAGTCCTGAAACAAACTGAAATTCAATCAAAACAGATTTAAACCTTTAAGTACCAAGTAGCGTTGGTGAAAATAGCTCAGGAAATGTAGCTCGGCCACATTTGACACAGATTGGTGGCCAAATAGCTGCTTGAAGAAAGCATGAAGAGTCTGGGTTGTCTGCTTTACATAAATAAATACTTTATAAAATAGGTATTTCTGAAATCAGGACACCTGAATTGGTAAACCTGCAGGGGATTTTCCGTTACTTTACCTCATTTTGTGAGGATTCAGAGGGGAAAATATATATAAAAAAATTGTTTATTTTCAAATTTTTCGTAGTTTTTACAAAATTTCTCATCCTTCATTTTCAGCTAATTATCTAACTATGGTATCAAAAGAAAGCCCCCTCTTCTTGAAAAAACAATATGTAGTTGACATGGGTATACTATTCGCAGCAAAAATGGCAAAATTGCTTCTGGACTACCAAAAACCCCTGGGACTGAAGGGGTTAATTTTTAAGACACTGTGGTTTCAGGATGTGTAAGGATGTTTGACACCATTTGCCGTAGAGATATTTAAGCAACTATGTTGCATGTTACATCACATGTGACGCAATCGGTGCATTGTCCTGATCTCTAAAAGGCTTTCAAGTCTTGAGAACTACCTGCACCAATAGTTCTTGAGGATCTTGGTAAGGTGGATACCTACATGAAACATTATGAGACTTTTTGTGAGATATAATACATACAGTACATATTCCTTGCAACCACAGGACAACAAAAGTATATAAACATATAATGGGAATTCCTTGTTAAGCAAACCAAATGGTTTATTCAAAAGGTAAAGCAAAAACATATCTTTTATGGCCATGTAAGTTAGGCCATTTCATGGAAAAAATTTTTCGAAACAAACAAAACTTATTTGGTTTATTTGTTTAAAATTAGAGTTGCAATCCCATCATACATAATGTACAAATTCTACTGCTTTGTAAAGAATAATGCACACCTTATAGTATGTTCCCTATAAGTGCTGGGAAAGTATGGAAGTTCTATATATAAAATGGGTATTTCTGAAATCAGGACACCTGAATTGATAAACTTGGAGGGGATTTTCCATCACTTTACCTGATTGTGTCAGGATTCAGAGGGGGAAAATATATTAAAAAAATTAGTTTTTCGCTAATTATGACAAAGGTTAATGGAAATTAAACATTTTTTTCAAAACAAACAAAACTTAAAAAAATTAAAAACGCCCCATGGTGACAGCTTGATTGGGTTTCCTTATAGGGAATAAAGTGCGCTTGAACAGAATTAGAATCCAGACATCATCTGTTTAGACACCAGTGATACATCTGATGCAATATGTTTTATTCATCTTTTTCTCAGGGCTTCAGAGGGTTTGCGGCTGTTTTGTCAGTGGAAAACATAGTAGATTTAAGAAAAGGCGTGGAAAACATTAGTGTCATCTCAAGGCTACTTTGATCTGATTTGTTTAATATATCAGCAATGTGAGGACAAGGTCAATAAATACTTCAAATGGGGGTCAAAGAGGACCTTTCAATGGAAAACATTGCCTTGTGAGATCTAGAGTGCAAAATTCCACAAAGCAGTGACTTTAATTCACAGAAAGTTCAAAACCAACACGATGTGTTGACACCATAAAGCCCCAAGAAAATGTCTTGTGTAGATTCTGTGCATAGATAAGGTGCAGATTATGTGTATGGGTCCCTGGGGTGAAGCATTTGGAGAGCAGGAAGGGCCATTTGGGCATTTGTATGAAGTCTGCCCCTGGTACAGGTGCTGTACATTTAGACCCTTGAAGCCTCACAATCAAGGAGACTGTTGAGGGGAAATGTTTAGAAGTCCCCAGGCAAGGAAATGGCTTTATTTATTGTATTTATATGATTTTGTTTTTGGGTTTTTCCTGTGCACCTGTGTGCATATATATATATATAAAACTTTATAAATATAAAAAAATCATTGCGGTTCAGCTATACTATACTGCATATACTACTACAGTGCAGATAAGTAGGATGCTGTTGATATATCTTTATCAACATGTTTGAACCTGGAAGACTAATTTAATTTCTTAATTAGTGCTGGTTTGAATATTGAATTACACAATTTAACATACTTAAGGTTCTGCAGAACTGTGTAAATAAACTGAATATTACGATATATATTCATATTTTACCAAGCCTCTTTGTGTAATATAGACAAGGTTAGAAAACCAAGTCATTTTGATGTGTTTATTATTACTAGGCCAAAAAAGAAAGTGCAAGCATAATACCACTTAAAATATAAAGTGTCATATCATTAGGCTCACAGGTGTATCTATCTTTGGCGCTGTCCTAGGCCCAACCTAGGACACTGCCACCAGCTGCCCCCTCCACGCTGCCTTCCTTACTGCTTATAGTGTTAGTAGGGAGGCCAGTGATCTCCCTTTAACAGGGTCGCTAAAATATAGTGCTGATCTCCCAAGAGGGCACTAGGCTACCTGTTTTGTGGCAGAGGGGCTACTGCCGCAAAACAGGCCTAGTCTGTGTGGACATAGCCAGTCTAGCAGCTGTTGAAGAAGTTACTTGGCCTCTCTTACTGGCATACTAGCGTGTACACAATTAATCCCGCACAAGCACTTAGTGGAACTGGTAATGCCAAAAGGCAGGATACACATACCAGGAAAGTAACGAGAGGTGTCAAGTACGGCTAATTTTGGATCATTAGTGAAACAATGTATGCATATGTATACAGTGTATACTTATAGTGATGAGTGCAAATGCGGCAAAACATGCATGATCTTTAATGGTAAATACTTATGTACTTGCACTAAAAAAAGACACTCAAATATTAGTTTCTGATCAATTAACTGAATATTTACTTTCTTTAATATATTTTTACAATCAGTATAAAAATATTCCTAAAAAAACTAGTGTAGACATTAGTGGTAGATTACAAGTAATCGGTGTTATTATAGAATATAGTATAGGCTAATTGTGCATACATGACCTAATGTGCTCTATGGGATTTTAATGAGTACTCTCAAATGTTACGCTCATTACATAACTTCTATCCTCCCATTGCCTTTCAAGAAATGATCTCATAAAGTAAAGCTGCTAGTAGTAAGAAGGAAAATGCTCATCGCATTATTAAAATAATAAAGGCTACTTAAGGACCAGGAGAGTCAGTGGTAATGAAGTCAATTACACTGTAAACCCTAGGGAGGGTTCTTTTACTTGTCGGAAAAACTACACAATTTATTTGCAACTTATACAAGATATTTATTTCATCAAGATTGGAAATAACAAGCAAAGCTATGGAAGTCGACCTCTCCACTTAAAGTAACTTTACATTAACTAAACATAATAAATATTATTATTAATTATTATTATTATTTATTGATATCGCCCAACACCATTTCCTTACAGTACATGTAAAGAGTATGACAAAACTGCAAATGACAGCCTAAGACAAACCGATACATTAGGTAAAGAGTGTGCTGCTCGCAAGCTTACACTCTAAAGATAGGAACTAATGAATGAATTACTCCTGCTGAATGGACCATTCCATTAGTTGCTATGCTGAAAAGACCACTTTTCAAGCTGTGCACCAAAATCACTTTCTGACATCTATAGTGTACATACTGTGTAAATCATATACAGCATATAAAATGTTTTTTAAAGGTGTTTACTTAGCAGAGTTTAATGCTTCAAGAACATGTTTTTAATATAGTACACTAGATCTGCTTAAAGCAGCCAATTGGCTTGAAAGCACTCTCATTAAAATCAATGGAAGCGATTTTCATGCATGCACATGGAGGGTCTGAAAATGGGGGGGGTGAGGAGAGGGATGAATGCTTATGATTCTGTAAAATCCCCCCCATGCATTTACAAGAGCGATATCAGGAAAATGTAACCAAGGGGTTTCAGCATTTTTTGCTACTGTAATTTCTAGGCTTGTGCATTAAATTTGTACACATTGTGTATAGAATATGATGGCACTATGTCAAACAATAAATAATAAAAAAATGTCTGAAAATGAGGCAGGGCCTCAACAAAACAAATGAAAAGGGAGCAGAGAGCTGTTAAAGGCAAGAAAAACAGAGAAATAAAAAAGCAAGGGAAGTTAGCTTTTATGGTTTATTTGCTGAATGGTAGTATGCATCATTTGAAATGAACAAAGGTATACATTTTTCATAACTGCACAATAGGTTATGTTGTATTTTGTATTACAGTAAACTTTTTTTTAGTTAATTGGCCATAAAATAAGAAGGGTGCTTCCTGTATATTTCCTTCAGGGTGCAAAGCTCACTAATCTTGCCTTGGCACTACATTAAGCTAACGTATGCCACCTCAGTAGATCTTGTTTATCTCTAATTTAAGTGGGTATCAACAGGTAAGCCTCAGCACCCCTTTACTAACGGTCTACAATGTTACGCCAGGAATTACTAGTGTTTCATTTACTAGTTTAATATGTGCCCCTTCCAACCAACCTGTAAGGCTGCTATGTACGCAAACACATTCTTCCCTTTGACACTTGGTGTGGTTACCAACACAAATACAGCTAGGAGCCTCTGTCACCAGTGGTGTCTTTTATGGAGACAGACCTTGCAATCGTATGGGCCTAACAACAGAGGATTGCTCAGAACCCCATGAGATTTAAAGATGGCGTTTTTGAAAACCTACCCATTAGGATCTCATAAATTAATGACCGTCCACTTGATGAGTGACATGTGAGCTAAACTACACAGAGTGATGATTACATCCATAAAGGAGGTAGAGGTAGTTATTCAGACTATTCATTAGGGAAGCTGTGAAAGCCAGTTTGAGTATTAGAAGTGCCAGTTTCTTTCAGAATTTTTGCCTTTACAAACTAAATTAAATTTTACCTAAATAAATCCCTGGATAGCATAACACCCTGCCAAAACAGAAGCTTTCATGGCAGAAACCTTCTGGATTTCAACCTCTAATTTGCTGAAAAGACTGCAGGAACAGATTAAGTTAATTTATGCAATTCTCTGAAGTACTCATAGGAGGCTACCGAATGCCATCTGATGATGGCCACTTCTTCGTATACCACAGTATGTCACAGTTTTTCGCAAAACTTAATCCATTAACTAAAACCACTTGTAGTTTGTACTTTTTGTTTAAAGGTACACTCCAGCCATCATATGATCTTTAATGTTCAGACCCAGTGTACACTCGTTGATTTGAAAGGGGAAAAGTTTCCTGCCACGATATGTTTGCTTGAAGTGGCAAAAATATTTTGACCATGGAGGAGGAGAGCAGCTGCTGCAGCAGGGCTGCCTCTTCTGTGTTAGATAAGTGCTTTTTCATTTTGAAACTATGTATGTACTATAATATACATTCTTCTATACTGGGGTGACAGGGGCATTAAACCGTCTTTTTAATAGGAAATATTTTATGTTATGGAACATGACTTCTGTGTCAAACAATGACACAACTAGTATTAGGCAATGAATTTCCTGTCCTGGAGTCATTTCCCTCATCTCGCTCAACCTTGCAATGCTGCCTGAACCACAAAAATCACCAACAAATAGATAATGGGTAAGATAATCAGGCAGATTGTATTAGGTTAAATATTGTAACGATACAATTTAAAATATATAATGAAAAAATAATAAATATAATTAAGTAAATCTACCAAGCCATTAGAATGAAAAGGGTTGGGACCTAGTTTCGTAATCTACTCGGAAAAAAAAGAAAATTTATTGGCATGCAGACACATGCAGGTGGGTGGAACACAATCCATGTTATAAAAGGAACAGAATGCTGGCCGTAAACAAGGACAGCTCTAAACACTCTATGATGATCAGTTCTTTCAATTGTTATAAGGTTGGCACTTCACTTCTGTATATTTTTAAATTGCTGATTTTGTGGTTTACTATTTTGTAATGGAATAGACAAAAAAACACAATTTACCCCCAAATAATATAAAAAGCTATCAGAACAAATAGCATGGAGAGAATATATTCTTGATACGATGGCAAAATATATTTAATTAAGACATTTTATATATATAGATATATATTATATATATATATATTAACATTTTGTAACGTCACTGTTATACCTGCTAGCTACCTGGTGAGATTCTTCTTTCTCTGGGCAGGGAAATGGAGTTTAGCCAGACCTACTCCCCATCCACCTTCTGCCTACTATATATGTACTCCCTCCCACTAGGGAGTAGAAAGGAATATGTTACCAAGTCTGATCACCATACTTTAAACCAGGGGTGGGGATCCTTTTTCTCTGCCAAGGGCCACTTGGATATTTATAACATAATTTGCAGACTATCAACTTTAGCTATCAACTTAAAAATTAGCCCCACATTGTATATTTATCCCACCAGACAACCCTCTCTTTAGCATTGATTAATGTGATGTCCCCAGCCAGCCCCCTTGTGAATTAATGCCCCATTGCCCCATACCCTTGTGCAATGCCTCCAGCCAGCTCCACATTGTATATTTATCCCACCACCCAGCCCTCCCTTTAGTATTGATTTATGTGATGCCTCCAGCCAGCATCCCATTGTGAATTATGCCCCCACACCCTTGCATATTGCCCTAGCCAACTCCACATTGTGTATTTATGCCACCCAGCCAACCCCCCTTTAGTAGCATTTCAGCCCTGGCACCCAGATTGCATCCACAGGACCTCCCTAGCAACCAGACTGGACGCATAGGACTTGTCATATTTGCCCCCAAACAGCGTACCTGTGGCATATTTGCCCCCAAACAGCATCCCTGTGCCATCCTTGCCTCAAACAGCCTCTCTGTGCCATGCTTCCCCTCCACTTACACCTCCATGCTATTACACAACTATTCATTCACTTATTTACAAATATTAATTCACTGATTCACAGATACTCATTCACAAATATTCCCTCATTCAGATCATGGTTTGAGCGTGTTTGCTGCCCCTTTTGCCCAGCCAGTCAGACCAAATGATTTTGCGGACAGTTCCCCACCCCTGCCTTAAATAAACAAATGATATGAAATGTATTGTGAGAGAAAGACTGGTGATATTATTCCCAGAAATATGCAACTTTATTAATCAGTTTCTCTTCTGGTTTCCCAAAACTGTTCTCAGTGAAGTCCTGGGAAAACAATTTTATATTCTGATCTATGTAATGGTATATTCTGATCTGTGCACTGTTATCGTATTCTACATTTTGCTTTAGAGGTATTATTATCTTTTACTTATGTAGTGCCAACAATTTACGCTTCACTTCTAACAATACATATATTTAGGGTATATGACAAGACTAGAAATGACAGACTAAGACAACCTAATACATTGGTCTCCTTGCCCCCTTAAAATCTATGAATGCCTTTGCTAGGTTATCTTCTTTATAATAATTACCCATCGCTCTGTTAGTCTCTTCACAGCCTGCCTGTATGCTTAAGAATTATTTTTTTTTACAACTTCACTTTTATTCAAGATTATATGCAACCATAGGGAAATCACATAATAAACAGGTAAGCATTTGCTGAATTGGTAAGTACGCTGCTATATAGAAGACAAACATTAACCTTTTTTTTAAATTTGTTGATTAACAGGTAGAAAACAGGAATCGACCACCCAAGTCACGGTCAACCTTCAGACCTTCCAACAGTTACAATATATATGAAACATTTAGACTTTGAATTAATGTATAGAATGCCATCTATACAGCTCTAATTTCAACTCTTTGGGTATGTATACAATACTTCTCAAAGTTGCCATTATCCTTTGCAATACCCTACCCTGGCTGATCCAACTCTCCCCTAGTCTTAAGTCCTTCACAAAAATCTCTATAGAACCACTTCTTCAGGAACCTAGCATCCTCTTCTCATTTATCCATGTCTTACCTTTCCCAGCCTTACTCCTGCTGTTCTTAGTTATTATTCGTTATTATTTATTGATCAGTACTTACTAAGATCAGTAGTGTGTCTATAGGTGGGAGCGGTGAGGCTGCCCTGGGCGCACAAAGCAGGGGGCGTGAGCACAGTGCCAGAGCAGATACCGGGAGCAAGTGTGTATGTATGGGCAAGCATTCATGTGTATGTATTGGGTGTAGGCAGACATTTGTAAGGGCAGTACATAAGTGTGTGTATGTAAGGGCAGTGTATATGTGTATGGGAAGGCATGTGTAAGGGCACTGTATATGTGTGTAAAGTCAGTGTATATGTGTGTTTATGGGAAGGTGTGTGTAAGGGCAGTGAATATGTTGTATATGAGCAGTACATATGTGTCTTAATCGGCTGTGTGTATATGGGCATGTGTAATGGCAGTGTGTATGTGTGTGTGTGTATGGGCAGGCGTGTATAAAATTTCATTCTGCCCTGGTTATGCTGGTCCACATCATACATTAGCGCTACTGTGTAACATATCTCCATCTCCTTCTAGATTGTAAACTCATTTGATTTGGTAATAAATTAGCCCAAAATATATTTGGGAAACAATACTCTCAATGTGCATGTAATCCAATGTCCATTAAAATAAATACATTGACTTAATAAGAATGCATAGAAAAACCTGCTAAGGGCACACAAAACGGATCCAGTTCTTCTGCAGACTAAATTATTATTCAATACTACATTGTGACCGCGTGTGGATCTGCAATTCAACCACATAAAAAGGTTTCAGCAGCCTGAGTAGTTTTTACAAAATAATGACTCCTTTAATTTTATCATTTGAAATTGGAAAGGAATGCCAGATGCAATTTTCTACATTTTATTCCATTTAAGGCTGCTAGGCTTTTCTTTCACTTTCAGCCTTGAGAACTGAGTGCCTTCATTAATATCCAAGAAACAAAGTTATCATCAACACTTTTCAATATGCAATTTCTGCCTGCCTCTGGTTTATTATCATTAAGGAACATGAGTTGTCATAAAGACCTCTAGTGTCATCTTTTTAATATTAAAATTGCGGGTGTTTATCTGAGAGTATTTTATTAAAGAATTTTAGGTCACTTCCACCTAATCTCAAAACATCTAAAGTGCCTAGGACATTTTCATTAGGCAGCTCATCATTAATCATTCAATGTGAAATCAAATTTCTTATAGAACGTATTTCATTAGTTAGGGCATATTTCTCAACATCATACAGAATGAACGCATCATTTAGGGCTACTATCAATTGCGCAATGTTTAAAAGCAAGTATTTGTACAAAGTCATATTTGAATTGTACTCTACTGAAATAATTTCAGTTAACTATGTACTCTGTACCGGGGTGTTATTGAGTTTTATTTGTATACTGTCTCTGGAAGCCTCCCTCACACATTCCATTTCTTCAGTCAAGAGGATAATGGCTAGAACCTCGGCAGGATTATTTACACAATAAAGTTGTATGCAGAACTCCCAGAACTAAACGAATGAGCCCATAAGATGTTTATACATTTCAATGTTTTCAGTATTAGAGTCATCAAAAAAAAAATTCATTAAAACTTGGCATGAGTTCATAGCTTTGTAGAAACCAAAAATAGAGACACTCGATTCAACTAAAACTTAATCAGCCTCAACGGTGTAAAAAAAACAAAGTTAAGCAATTCACCATCCTGATTTAACTTTATAGAATGACGGTACATTCGTCGGTAGGAACACACCAAAAATGCTACATGGAAACCATAGAAAAACCTGTGCTTAAAGTGATTAACCACTTAAGGACGATGGGAGGTCCCTAAACCCATTGAAAACAATGCATTTAGGGGTTAAAGGTGCTGCTCATACCCTGCTGAATTTAACACTTTTAAAATTAAAACATCACCTGTAGTATTATTGAATGACCAAACCTGAGACATAAAATACCGTCACCATTAGGTTTTTTTTTAGAAGTTTCTGTTTTGTGTTTATGTAATTAAATCTTCAGAAGAAATAAAATGACAGATCTGCTAAAGTTTATTTTCCTATAGGTGTGGTTCTGCAAAACAATATTGTAGTGCCTATTATTGTGTAACATGACAATTAAGTGTTCCCTGTAAAAAATATAAATAAGACAAATTATTGGCTGATTGAAGAACGTAAGAAAAAGTTGGACATTCAACAGTTCCAGGAATAGTGTTTCCTGTGGAACAGCATCTGTAAGTTTCTGCCAGGCCGTATTGCAGGCTACCAAACTAGTGTTACAGTAGACTAGTAAGAAACGATCTACCTAGCTACATGATGGCTAGCCAGTGGCGGAACTTCCGGGGTCGCAGGGGTCGCGACTGCGACCGGCCTGGAGTTCCTGCCAGTCAGGGGCCCAAGGGGTGCGCGGCCGAGCGGTTTGAAAACGACGGCTCGGCAACTCTTGGGCCCCCCTGACTGACAGAAATCCAGGACTCCTCTGCTCGCCGCCGCCGAAGCCGCCTGCCTCAGCGCTGCCCAGAGTGCAGTGTTGGGAGCGTGAGGCGTTTGTCTCGGGTGCCGGCACTTCACGCTGAGCGCCGGCATATGACGTCAGATTCTCGCACTGGGGCCCTGAGGTTTCTAGTTACGCCCCTGTGGCTAGCCCTGCATTAGATATAATTGTATACTTATAATTAAGAACAATAAAAAAACAGTATGTCCTAAGCTTTTCATTTTAGTGTATCATAAACATGTAATTCCAAAGAAGTATTCATGATCCTTGCAGCCCTCGTGTGGCAATTCTTTATTACGCTGTACACTTGAGATACTGTATGTACTATTGAAAGTGTGTTTTTACAGAAATCTCTATGGAATCCAGCAGAGAGTACTTTATTACCGTGATTTATTTACTAGTGGGGAAGGACCACATGTGCTTAATATCAATTTAGCTTTCCTGATCAAAAACTAGTATGCAATTAACACTTCGGGTTATGACAACGAGCAGTTATCAATAAATGCAATGATTACATTTGACTTTTTTTATTCATTATATTTATTTTTTTCTGGAAGCCCACATTTATATAAAAACTATGGTGGCACCCTTTCACAATAACATGTTTTAGTTTTTAATCACTAACAAAAATATATATAATATGTTTCTAACACCAACTACTCGTCCTCTCTAGAATGTCAGCTCAATGGTTTTGGTTTACGCCACCATATGATCTTTTTGTGTCCGGTCTCAGTTCTGAGGGATTCAGGTAACTCTGTTGGGGATGACATACACGGAGAGAACAATTTTGCTACTGGATTCTTCCTATTTCCACAAAGATACATACAGCACAGTCTAACAGTCTGACCTCTCTCACTCCTGAACCAGGCTTCATTACGCACTAGATCTTCCTTTGGTGCATCAGTACCAGTTATGCTCCAGTCGTACACAGCATCAAGGAATTGATAGCTAGGGGGAACACTTCAGAAACTAAAGAGACGCACTTCCCTCTCCGCTGTTAAAATTCAGAGATAATTAGATAGTAGATTGGGTGTAGGGTTGTCTTCTCATGCACTCCCTCGGCAATTAAAGGTATATCCGTACTAAAAAAAATATACTTTTTATAAATCTGCTTTTAATAGGCATTCTTTAAATATAAAAATGTACCTTAAGGAGGAGCTGCCCACCATGTACTGTTAAACGAGTCTCTCACCTATGATGGCTAGAGTGTAAAATAAGACTTGGTATTAGAATAGTAATAATGCACAACTCAAAATAACCTATGAAATAGCTATAATAAACATCTGCAGTTCTGCAGTTGAAAACAATGCAAAACATATAGGTATATAAACTGATGCAGATTTTTAAATTCACAGTAAACCAGAGCAGGGCTGGACTGGGTATAACACGGTGGCCCTGGAACTTTAAGGTCGGAGGCCACCTAATGAATATGACAGGCCGCATGTTACATTTTTATGCTTATGTTGCGTGTGGCCAGGCATATCCAGTGTCCCAGAAGGCCGGTCTGGGCCTGAACTTGGGGTACAGCATGGTTGCCACAGAAGCCTCTGAACACATAGTTTTAAGAAACATGCAATCTTGTAGAAGAAGCAAATGTCATATTATTATATGATATGAGCTATATAATTTACTTTATTTAATAAAGCATTGGTATTAGTAATACTGTCTAGTGCCTAATGCTTTAAGTCCTTGTAAATAGTTACTTACCTTTTTGGTTATGACTGATACTAGCTTATCTATGATCCTCCGGACATCTTTTCTTTGAGATATGGAAGGCTGAAGCTTGGAAGACTGCAGAAATAACATTTCATGGAATGAAGTGTGAAACATCATCGCATGAACACAGAGGCCACAAATAGTATCTGACATCCCATACGGAAGCTGACTGTGTTAGTGTAAACCTGTATGGGTTTGTGAGTATCTGTCAGTGTGACGGTTGTATCTGTGCATCTAAGCTGATTTTTGTGCAGATGTGGCAGTGTGTGCCCGGTGGCCTAACAACGGGCCAGATTTGTAATGATTTAATTGTATAAAATTATCCGTTTCATTTTGTTACTTTGCAGATGCTGCACAATCATTTTTATGCAGAAAAGTCCAGTTCTGTTTTCAGGAGAATGAACATTAAAAACAAGAGACAACTTTTAGTAAGAAATTGGTTGCATGCCGTGGAAATAATGTAGTTCTCGGTGAATTAGGTTTCTCAAACCATTATTTATTGAATGTCTTGTTAAGACTTCTTAAGGAGAAACATAAACCATACAACCGCGTAGCAGTAAGGAAACAACCAGCACAAACAAAAGAAAAAAAATCCTTATAGATTTTTATACCAAAATCATGGTATATTTAAGCAGATGAGACATCACGTGATTGCATTTATCATTAAACAGATGCTCCAATAATCATTTGAATTTCAATGCGTATGAGAGCTAAAAGGTCCCTTTACATGGTGACCCCCTTGCAGGGGTCGGCCCTAAAATGGAGCAGAGTGGGGCAATTGCCCCAGGCGGCACTTTGAAAGAGGAGGTACTTTGCCGCCCCAAGATCCATTTTTTTTTTAAGCGGAGGGGAGAGAGGGGGCGCCGAGTGGTTTTCGCTTATCAAGTTTGCAGTACCCTCTCGGCGCCGGCTTGTAATGTAGTGCCAGAATATGACGTCATTTCCGGCAGTGAGTGAAGCAGAGCGCACCGAGACTGAGCAGGGAGACTCTCGCCGCAGGACTGCTGGAAGGTAAGTAAAGTACAAAGGGAGGGTAGGGTAAATAATAGGGAGGGAGGGGGTAGATTCTGAGAAGTTAGGAAGGGAGAGGGGTAGATGAGAAGGGAGAGAGAGGGGGTAGGTTATGGGGAGGGAGGGAGAGAGGAGTAGATTATATTGAAAAGAATAAAGAGTGAGATTGAGTGAGAATACATGAATAAGTGTGTGGATGAATTGTCTGAATGAGGGAGTATGAATGTGAGAATGTATTCATGAATATGTGTAAATGATTTATGAGAGAATAAACGATTATGTGAATGAAAGTGTGAATTGGTGAGTGACCGTAAAAGTCATGGATTTGTGGAAGATGACACAGGCAGGGTGTTTCTGCGACAAAGATGGCACAGGCCAGGCTGTTTGGTGACAAGGTCCACTCATGCTGGGCTGTTTGGGGACAAAGATGGCACGTCCTATGTGTGTTATCTGGGTGCTTGTCAGGTTCTATGTGGGCAGTGTGGATGCCAGGGCTGGCTTTTTGGTGTGCAACCTGTGATCTGTGCCTGTAATTTACCGGATTTTACCTTTATTGATGACTTTTTAATGCAAATTCCAATTGATCTATACCTGCAAAGCTGGGTTTGTGTGTCTTTTCACTACTTTTAACTACGTAGTTAACTTACTGCCACTCAATTCCTAGTTCCTGGTTCGGAGATTGTCACAGGGACTTAATATAATCCTTGTGCACATTTGGGGAAAGCACTCCCATTTAGTACATTTGTAGCATTTTTCTGCCACAGATTGGCAGATACCTATTGACTACACCTTATATCTTTCATGACAGTGGGTCAGTAATTATGTTTCTTTTCTAGCTAATATTTACTTGTGAACAAGGGACTGCTTCATGGATCTTTATTTGGATGAACATCCATTTTCCCTCACCACAAGTCTAGATGCCTTCACATCAAAGGCATTAACAAGAGTCCCCTTTCTTTTGGTCGAGTCCTCTTAAAATAGCAACACTGCAAACCACTTTTGGACCAGCCCACTATGAGACATTGATGTTCCTCCTGGTACAACCACATTCTTTGACAGGATTTATTCAATTCCTGAAGCAAAACATACGCGTTTAAAGTACTATATAGAACTATTTAAAAAAATGTTTTTTTTATCCATGTCACCTCCAGGAGCCATTATTTTTTTGATTGAGATGATAAGCACTGTATTATTATCTATAAAGTGGGAGAAGTTGGCTCTAAAATATATTAGCCCATCCATCTTGAAATAGCTTGGTTCTGCATAAGTGCATTTGTTCCTGTGTTTGTTTCCTGCTAAAAGCTTCATCCTGTATTCTGTGTCAATTTTGAAACCATTGATTTCTGGTAACCTTCATCTTCATCAATCCTTCCACCATTCTGGTTTGGCTGATGTTACTGATGAATTGGAAATTTAGTGTATTTTGAATTCCTAAAGGGGTACAGATGCAAAGAGCAATCATGGTAGCCCGTTTCCAATTGCCATTGGTATTGGTCCATGCCTTCCATCCACCCCACCCCTCAAAGACCGCCCATATGCATTCCCAAGGGTTTCTTAGGGAGAGTTATTCCTGCAGTGCGTTGTTCCCTTGAGGTCAGATGAGTAACACAAAATGTTACCCCCCCCCTTCAAGGGGTCTCACTCTCCTTGTATCTATACTATTGTTCATATTTATACCTATCTCTCTGAATATGTCATTCCGCATGCATTAAATTCTAACTAAATTACTTGCAGTTATATTATGAAGCTAATGAATACTTGGTATGCATTTACAAACACCTTGTATATGCAGTAAATTATACAATTCATGATCAGCTGATATCATTAGTGCCAGCATCAAAGCATCCACTTATGCACCATGAACCCTTTGTTTTTGAGCTCCAGTGACACAATAGGGGCCAATGTACACCCTTGCATTATCTAGTACTGTAGGATTATAAGGTCAAAATAGAAAAGCCCTCTTTTGCTTGTGTATAAGTATTTCTTATGTTTGTTCATGTCATTGGTTAATTTCAATGGTTTTGCTTGTTGTCTCTCTGATTACGATAGTGCTACAGAATCTGTTGGCTCATTCTATAAATAAAATATGATAATATACACTTATAGTAGACAAAATATTTTCAGAAACAGTCTTACATCTGATGTTGTGGTTCATGAACTTGTTGCATGCTTTGACAAATTATGTGTCTGAGTCATCTGGACACTGGAAAATATTTTTCCCAGTCTGAAATAAGAAAACATAGCATACTTTCAGTATAGGTGGATCATGAAAACATTCAGTTAACCTCAAGCATTAATATAATGCAAGAATTTGTAAATAGACTAAAGTGCACACATAGAACAGAAGGAATGCGTGTTTTCCCATAAAATGGCTACACTGTTGATTTTGTGTTTGGTTTTAGTTTATACGTCGACTTTTTAATCCTTAATACTGAACTCTGTTGTTTAGTAAAGCTTCCAAGATTCTCAGTAGTAGAATATTAAAGGGTTCAAAGGGGATCTTCAATTTTGTAACACCTTTATTATGGCCTAGGGGGAGGAAGATACAGTTGTGTAAAAAAAGAAAGTACACCCTCTTTGAATTCCATGATTTTACATATAAGGAAATAATAATAATCATCTGTTCCTTAGCAGGTCTAAAAATTAGGTAAATGGCAGCAACCTCAGATGAACAACACATGACATATTACTCAATGTTCATGATTTATTTAACAAAAACAAAGCCAAAATGGAGAAGGCATGTGTAAAAAACTAAGTACACTCTTACTGCTTCCATAGGAAATAAGATGCTAAGTAGCAGACAAGTACTGCTAATCAAATGCCCTTGATTAACTGATCATCAGCAAGTGTGACCACTACTATGAAATCCAAAGTTTTGCTGGTCTGGAGCATTGAGGTGTGTGTTAACACAATGCTAAGGAGGAAAGATATGACCAATGATCTTAGGGAAACAATTGTTGCTGTCCATCCATCTCGAGGGGTCATAAGGCTATTTCCAAACAATTTAAAGTCCATCATTCTACAGCGAGAAAGACAGTTGCCAATCTTCTCAGGAGTGGACATCACAGGAAGTTCAGACCAAACAAAGCATATCAGTTGTCAACTGTTAAGCACAATTGTGGATGGGTGATGATTTGGGCTTGTTTTGCAGCCATGGGAAGTATGAAACTTGCAATCAATGAGTTGACCATTAACTCCTCTGTATACCAAAGTATTCTAGAGTCAAATGTGAGGCCATCCTTCCAACAGCTAATGCTTGACTGAAATTGGGTAATGCAGCAGGACAATGATCCCAAGCACACCAGCAAATCTACAACAGAATGGCTGAAAAAGAAAAGAATCAAGGTGTTGCAATGGCCCAGACAAAGTCCAGACTTCAACCCAATTGAAATGCTGTGACAGGACCTTAAGCTAGCTGTGCATAAACAATTGCCTGCAAACCTCCATGAACTCAAGCTATGTTGTCAAGAAAAGTGGGCCAAAGTTCCTACCTATTGATGTGAGAGACTGTCATGCAGAAAGTCATGCAGAAAACAATTACTTCAAGTTATTCCTGCTAAAAGTGGTTCTACAAGCTATTTAATCATAAGGTGTACTTAGTTTTTCACACATGGTCTGCTCCATTTTAGCTTTATTTTTGTTGAATAATGGCACATTGTAGTATGTCTTATGATGTTGTTCATCTAAGCATGTATTTACCTAATTTTTAGACCTGACTTTTAGTCCTAATTTTTAAGAACCGATGATTGCCATTGTGTCATGATATGTAAAAGCATAGAAAAAAGGATGTACTTTCTTTTTACACAACTGTAATTGCCCCAGTGAGATCTGAAAGTCCATTACAATGAATATGGTTGGTCCACCTACTACATGATTGTGGGTAGCTAGAGGGGTGCCATTTTGGACTCTTGCTCACAACACCTTCTGCGTCAGCTCATTTCTCATCAGAAACCGCTTCTGCCTCCAGAAGTGCCTTATACCCCCCTATATGCCACTCTGCCTCCCTGATATGCCTTATACCTCCTATATGCCACTCTGCCTCCAGACCCCCCTGGTCAGTGACTATACTGAATATTGTTCTGTGTTTCTTACTGCATGCCATCGCCTGAAGACTGTTTATTAGCTTTGATTTGTATTTACCTACAGTGGGCCTTGTACCCTTCAGCCTGGACAGCAGGCCCAGCAACACAGGGGCCTAACTCACACTCGCAAGACAATACGCTCAATTTGCAACATCCAGTCCTTTCTTACAAACTCATAAAAGGAACTGCATAGAAACTCTGTAAAAGAAGAGGAATCAATGACGATGTGAATGCTGCCTAATGTTAAATATAGACACCCCAGGGGACAAAAGTGAATGCATCAATCCCCCCCCCAAAAAAATGCTTTAACCCCAGCCTGTGAAACGACCATTTGACGTGTCAAGCACATGCCTGGCATGACATGGGGTTAAACAAGCGTAGAGAGCAATCAACGACTGCATGTGTGGAAAAAGGAAGATGGTAAAATTAGTGCATGAAAATAGCCTGGGATGTCTTGTTTTCAAATTATATGGTTTGGGTTAATGAAAGTGTTTGGCTTCAAATATGTCCCAAATAGGACATGGGAACCGATCTCAAAATTCCAAGTCAAAAATTGCACACCTCCCAAATGTGGTCTTTTAGTCCCGAAATAGCCTGTCAACCCTATGCATTGGTGGTATCACCATTCGGTAGATGTTGCTGGATACGTATTGGGGTGTTGTTTGATGGTGCCATATACCAGGAGCTGAAAAATTCATACCTATGTAAAAAAAATACAGAACAATTACAACCACAAAAATTGACTGGCTAGTGGTAGAATTAGTGCATGGAAAGTATAAAAATACTAGCATTTGAAATACCCTGGGTTCTTTTCAAACATATATAGTTTGATACGGTAAACTAAACTGAACTGATCGGCTTCAAATATGTCCCAAATAGGACATGGGCGCGGTATGGCCAGATTAAAAAAAAAAATTTGAAATAGCAATATGCTACTTGTGCTTATTGCCATATAGCTTGCAAAAACATTGGGGATTTCTAATCTCATGATAAATTCTGAATAAGTACTTTTTCACCATATTTTGTTTTTTTTTTATAATTTAGATTGTAAATATTTGTAAATAATGGCACTCACTGTGGTTCTTTGGAGTGAGAGCCCTAAAAATGGCCTTGTAACCCTTTCCATCAACATAGATGACAATTACTTTTTTTCAGTTTCTCATTTGTTTTTTAGTTTTTTAGATTGCGGAATTATGTGCTGCTTTTTGAAACCTTTCAGCCTACTTCACTTTGCAAGACCGATTATATTTAATTGATGCTTGGATTTAACAGGGCTGGCAAAATCATGCCTGGTGTGTGTAGTGAAATTAATTTTGTTAATTGGTTTAAGTAGTAACTAAAGGGGCAATTGCTTTTTCACATATGGCCAGGTAGGGTTCGATAGCTTTTCTCCTTTTATTGTAAATAAGATGATATCATCAAAATAATTCTAAAGAAAGCCCTTCTTGTTCTGAAAAAAATATAATAAACTTATTCAATACAGGTATTCTTCCAAAAATTAAGCATAGCTAAAGTGTGAAAACTGTATCACATGCTATTTTAATGTTGTTGCACAACTTTTTTAGCATTTTATCATACCATAGAGCTAGGCAATATATTCCACTCTGTTCAGTCCCTAGTTTAACTGGATTCTTAATTTTCCTTTATGCAGAACTACTTAGTGTTACCATACCTTGGAACTTTCTAGGTTTTACCCTGAGTCCTGCTTCCGAAGGTCACTCTCCTTTTTCTTCTGGGCAGGGGAGCAGTGTTTAGCTATGATCACTTTAGCCCTGCCCATTTCCCCTCCCACTACCAACCCATCTAATGCTATTTTGCGTTAGCCCCACCCTTGTCCGTGGCTAGCCCCGCTCTTATTTGTGGCTAGCTCCATCCTCTTGCAAAGCCACTCCCTATAAATAGGTTGCATTCCGTGGTGAGATCCCAAATATAAATATTACCACTAACCCCATTAAACATATCTGTACTTTCAACTATCCTATTTAACAGCATATTACATTTATTAACAAAACAGAGTTGAATGTTTCTTATCAAATAACTATGGCATCGCAGCTGCTATTGTGTCTGTAAAGTTGGACAACTCTTGTAAAAAATTATAATGGTTATTAAGAGGTTAATAAAGGCACTGTATTCATTGAATAACCGAAAAGTATGAACATTGTTATTTTATGTAAAAACACTACTGGCAACAGAGATTACAATTATCTAGAAAGAGATTTTCCAACTGCCTAAACATGCAGACTAGTACGGTACTCATTTTCCACATTAGAGCTACATTAAGCACTCATGACACGTAAAGTCCCCTGCCAGCAGCTCTCTACTGCTTCCTGGCTTCACATATTGTATTATACTTCAGTCATGGTTTATAGTGCGCCACTTGCTGGTAGGCCTGACATGTTTTCATTAATAGTTTCATTTATGACTTGGATATTCTGGAAGGAATGCAGTATTGCTATGTATTTATGTCTCAGAGACAAGTCAGAGGTATCTGTTTATAGTAATAGACCATCTGTGAATCCAGTGAGAGCTAGATGTGTTTTAAACGTCAGTGTGAAATCTGTACAAAATTTCAAATCACAAAAACATATATTTAGAAAATAAAAAGAAGGATTGTTTCAAACCACGGTGTAGTAAGTTTCCATTGAAGAAAAAACAGAGCAGTAACAAAATAGGAGCTCTTATTGGAGCAAATGTCTATGCTTCATTTAGAATGGCACCAGGCTTTTAAGTGATGCCACTCCACTGCATAATAAAAGTGGAGGACATGTATGTATATGTGTACATATATTTTGAGTTTTATAGTACATTTTTGCTTATTTGTCATATTTATATGGTTTTAGATCATTCAACTAATTTTGATACAAGACAAAGGCAACATGAGCAAACACAAAATTGCCCCTCTAAACCTGTGCAGTCCTCAATGACAGCAACTGCAACCAAACATTTGCAAAAACTTGCAGTGAGTCTTTTACATCGCTGTTGAGAAATTTTGACCCACTTTTTTTGGCAGAGTTGTTTTAATTGAGTCACATTGGAGGGGTTTTGAGCATGGAGTGCCTTTTTAAAGGTCATGCTACAGCATCTTAATCAGACTTTATCAAGACTTTGACCAGGCCACTGCAACACCTACATTTTGTCTCTCTTGAGCCAGTCAGCGGTAGACTTCCTTGTGTACATCGGATCATTGTCCTGCTGCATAACCTAACTGCACTTAAGCTTTGTTATGAACTAATGGCAAGACATTCTGCTTTTATTAGAGACCAGAGTTCATGATTCCATCAATGTTGGCAAGTTTCCCGTGTCCGGAAGCAGCAAAGCAGCCCCATGCCATTACACAACCACGACAATGCTTGGCTGTTGGTATGATGCTCTTATTGTGGAATGCTTCGTTAGCTTTATATCAGATGTAACAGGACCCATGTCCTCCCAAAGGTTCCAGATTTTACTCACCAGTTCACAGATTATCCAAAAAGTTCTGGGTACTGTTTATTTGGCAAATGTCATACAAGCCCCTATGTTCTTTTGGCCTGTAGTGGTTTTCACCTTGCAACTCTCACATAGATGCCATTTTGGCAAAGTCTCTTTATATTTTGGAATCATGAATACTGACCTTAACTAAGGTAAGTGAAGCCTGTAGTTCTGTTAGTCTGCATGTTTTGTGACTTCCTGGATGGGTAGTCAATATGCTCTTGAAGTTTTCCCCATTTGTAAATAATGGCACTCACTGTGGTTCTTTGGAGTGAGAGAGCCCTAGAAATGGCCTTGCAACCCTTTCCATCAACATAGATATAAATTACTTTTTTCAGTTTCTCATTTGTTTTTTAGTTTTTTTAGATTGCGGAATTATGTGCGGCTTTTTGAAACCTTTCAGCCTACTTCACTTTGCAAGACAGATTATATTTAATTGATGCTTGCATTTAACAGGGCTGTGTGTAGTGAAATGAAACCCAATTATCAATTAAATTTTGTTAATTGGTTCAATCAGTAACTAAAGGGGCAATTGCTTTTTCACATATGGCCAGGTAGGGTTCGATAGCTTTTCTTCTTTTATACATAAAATCATCATTTATAAACTTTTGTGTTTACTTTGTCTAATATTAAAATTAGTTTCATTGTCTGAAGCATTTAACTGTGACACATATACAAAAATAGATGAAATTGTGAAGGGTCAAATACCTTTTCACATCACTGTATATATATTAACATAATATAGTAGTAATTGTTACCTCTGGACCTGGACATACAGGTAATGCACCCACTATGTATTCACGACACGGAGCGTACAGGCAGAAAGTCTGAGGCGGAGGAACCATACATGGCCAGAGGTAGAAAACCGTGGTCAGATACTGAGGTCGGGACAGGCACGGGAGCAAGGTCAATAAACAATCCAAGGTCGGGGCAGGCAGCACAGGAGCGAGGTCAATAAACAATTTGAGGTCGGGGCAGGCAGCACGGGAGCAAGGTCAAGAAACAATCCGAGTCTGGTACACAACGAAGACAAATGAGCGATATAGCACAGAGAATGAACACCCAGAGCGACATACAGTGACTCTTTGAACGGGCACTGAGTGAACATAGGAGTGAGTTTAAATAATGAACAAGGGCAGGAAAACGGACTGTTGGTCAATGGGAGAAGACGTGATGTCATCGCGGCTGCCATATTTGTGCTCAAATGGCTTAGAAGTACCATCTTGTGCCAAAACAGCTTAACAGTGCCATATTTGTCCCCAAAAAGCTTAACAGTGCTATCCTTGCCCTCCAACAGCATCCTAGTGCTACCTCTGTCCCCAGACAGCTTGTCTCTGCCATGTTTATCCTCAAAACAGCTTAACAGTACTAACCTAGTCCATGCTCATACACTTATACATACATATTCATGCTAACACATACATACACTTTACACTCTAATGTATATGCAGTCATGCATGCATACTCCCTCCCTTTTCCTCTACCTCCTTCCCTTACTCACCACCCTTACCTCAACTGCAGCTCTTTGTGACTTTGGCTGGAGAATAAATTTGGGGCCAATCAGATGCATCATAGATGATATAGCATGATGGATAAGTATTTGCCTGTACTTCTCAGCATTGAGGAAACCAGTAACTCTGACAGAATCCCCAATCTTTATGCCGTAGGTGTTTTTTTAAGATTATTATCTGGGTACGAGCTGAATTCTTGCTTTGTGTACTTATTGGTCATTATTATTCTAGTAGCAACACAGGATTCTGATTTTCTTTAAAAAGCTTTTTAAGTTGTGTGCTTCTTTATCTATGTATAATTTGTGTGCTATGCACATATGACACATACACAACCTAAAAAGCAGAACCAGGAACAGGTAACCTCTAAAACTCCAGCTGCTGGAGTCTGCAAACTCCCCTCCCCACATTCAGTGAGGGCAAAACAACTATGCAACTACCCCTTATGAATATGGTGGGAGATGTCGCTCAAGCTGACACTGAGCAGCACTATCCATATGCTTGAACACATTCTGCCAAAGGGGCTTTACTTCATATTAAAGCATTAATGGGTCAACAAAACCTTTCACTAAATGTTAGGCAGATGCAATGAACTGAAAACCAATTTTCCTCCCCCCTGTACTGTTATTTTTGAAAGGGAACTGTTATGAAGGCTTTTACTGGAGTATGGCATGCATTTCTGAGTCTCGTGGTATGCGCAAACAAAGGAACCTGTCAATAGAAATTCTGAAGGCTTTGCATCTTATGGATATGTGTAAACAGAAGACTACTTCTTGTTCCCAGTTTGCGATGTGATGGGCTAAAGTATTGGCAGTGAGAAGGTTAAATAAGTCTAGTATCTTTTATTTACAACATTAGACATTTATTTCTTCATCAGAAGAGGTAGTTTTATGTCGTATCTCCTTCATAGCATCACATAAATCTGTTAATCCTTAAATACAAAAAACATTTCAATAAACATACATTTTTTCTTGTTGACCGAAGCTAGCAACATAACGGTGACAATAGGGAGAAAGGCAGATACCTCTGTAACAGAAAATGCTCCTTAATGGTAGCTTTTCAGCAAATTAAAAAATATATATCAGCATGACATTTGGGACCAAAGATAGTCAAGTGTTAATGACTTTTGTAATTATTTATTACTAGACACGGGCAATGTTCTTCTATATCACTTGCTCGCTTTTGGGCACACCTTGCACCTTGTGTTCGTTTGCTCCATGATATAACCATCATCGGTGTAAAAGGCACTTTGCCTGACTGTGAGAACACAAGGTTAATTGGTAACTGTTAAAATAAATTTGTGAAGTTTTATAAAATGCAGTGTCATATTAGATCCATACACATATACAGTATGTATGAATTTATGCTGTACAGGTGATTACATGTGCTTAAGGGACAGCCTTGCCTTGAATTATATTTCCGCAACCAGAGCAACAATCAATGATTGTCAGGTAGATAAATGGCTCAGAAATACTGCTGTTCCACTTCCCCCTGCTACTGGTGTCTACATCCTGGCTGACAGCACTGCTGGGTCTACTCAAAATATCAGCATGCATAGGTATTTGGGGCACCTTATGCAATGCTACCAACGCAATCTCCATTAGCGTTTGAGTTCATGTTAAATCCTTGCTAACATCTACCTAACACAATAGCATGACAACTTTTTTTAATTTTCTTTCCCATTGTGGTGATTTAATACAGTGTATATATAAGTTCTTTCCATCAAATCCTTTGTATACATTTGCATTGCCTTTATCAAGCATTTGGAAGAAATGTTCTTTTTTTTTAAAAGTAACTATGTTAAAATAATGCCACAGAGTTTTTTTAAAAAAAAAAAAATTTCCCCAACCTGGGACATTTGAAACTGAAATTGAAATGGATAAAAAAATGACTAAAATGTAACAGGTTTGCACTGACAAAGCTTAACATCTATATACATATCTATATCTACAAGATTATCTAAATACATAAATTAACAAAGGCTGTCAAGTGACACCACACACGGGGAGCTGGTACGATGCATCCTGCAACAATGCACTAGGCCTTCCGAAACCCTTAACATAAGGGCACTCTTTGCACCTAATGGGGCTAGGGGCAAGCTTCTCGTATGTGGCCCCCTTTAGCCCAGTCATACCTGAATGTGATACCCCATATCCCCTAGTATGGCTTGCAGGAAGATATGAAATCATTTCTCCTCCTGAACGGTTTGGCCCTCCAAATAAGAATGTTAATGGCATCCCTTTCCAGCAGCATGTCTGCAGCCCAAATACCACTTTGTTCTTCTGTGCATTTAGTAACCAGATCCCCAATCCTAACCACCCCACAAAAAAAGCTAATGAAAATGCCAAGGGCCAATGCTTATACATAAAACCATCATTGCCATCATTTGGAGAAAATATATCCTGGGACACTTTGCAGCACAGGATGAATATTTGCCATACTTCCTGCCCCAAAGCTCTTCCCTCTTTGCTCAACCAATATAATTAGCACAATTTAGCTCTTTAGTTATTATGGAACAGATTATATCACTGAGTTCCCACCAATGCTACCCTACATCCTTGGTATGTGGTAGATACATTTGCATCTGTATATTGGTGCTGCAGAGAATTAGAAAAAACAGTAAAACAAATTACGTCATACCCAGTGATTTATTCACATTTTCTGCTGGTCAGGGCCTGAGCAAGTGTTTTGGATGTGCTTAATAGTATATTAGTGACAATGGGACAGTAAAGTAACCAGAGTTGTACATCACCAACTCCCATAACTATATACTGAGCCAGGCACTGATGGTGGTACACCATAGCTTCCTTTACTATATACTGAGCCAGACACAGGTAGTGGTGCAGTACACTCATGCTTTTCTTACGTTACAACACTCTCACTCATGTTCTCTCACACTTTCTCACATTCTGGACAGTGCCTCAAAAATCAGGACTGTTCTGGCAAAATTGGGACAGTTGGCAAGTAAACATAAAACTACAGACCAGATATAAGCTTGGAAACAGCTGGAATAGAAGCAACAACATAACTGTGTAGCAATGGTCCCAAGGTTGGTAGCCCCATCTGTATCTCCCATGTCACGTGGTCATATACACAATTACACGTTTATTGAAAACAATATGAAGTTGGTAAGATTTGACAACATCGAAAAAGAGATTCTGATGAAGTGGCCTCATAACAACTACTATTACTGTAATAACACTATTTTACAAGTTGTCAAGTTTACACACCGAACCTCCTAAAGTTTCCAATGCAGAAATTAATTATGAATGTGTTAAATACTTGCAATCATAAAGAACAACACAAAATTGATTGAGATCTTGTTGATTTGAGACAGGGCAGAATGTATAAATAGGAATTGTTCTTTTTGCCTACAGCAAGAATCCATTGCTTCTTTCAAATATGTCAGTATATAAACCTGCTATTTTGTATAGGAAATGGTTTGATTTTATTTATTTTTTATTACTAATCAAAAGTTAAGACTATAAGGATAAGAATCATTTCTGTGTTTCTTAGTATGTTTATTATGCATATTTTAAAAATAGTATTGACTATGTGAACCACTGAAATAATGAATTTGCATACATATGCCTGAAGGGTCACACAGGCCCTGACAAACCACAGTATACACAAATCCTGCAAAGTAAATTGAACATACTAAAAATGTGCGTATGAAAATATGTAGACTTTGTTATTTACTTTGAGATATAAAAGGAAATAGGTCAGTGACTTTGTTTCCATGGCAACTATTGTTGAACAAAAGATACTGACACCTTTGCTTATTTCTTTCTATAGTAAACATTATCCTGTAAATTCCATTATGTCAAAGCAGCTAGTGCAAACAACTGCATCTACTGGCAGTTATTACAAAATCATTAGCTGGTGTGTACTCATAAGAAAGTGTTATATTATTAGGCAAGCTCTGAACAGCAACAGTGTTTCTCATAAAAAGATGGATACCCTAGTGATGTCACACACACAATGTCCGTTTTAAGAAAAAGGGCCATTAAGAGCAGCCATCTTTACTATAACAGAATAGGTGTAATTCATTTAACCACTACAAAATTCCTTCGAAGGGCTTCCATATGCGGGAGAAATCTCAGAGAGCCATCCTATTCTTCCTATGCCCCCATTTCCCAAGATGGGGACACGGTATGTGTCGTGGTCCCTTCAATGGAGGAAGAGGAATATGTGAGTTCAACAAAGGGCAACAACTAGTCATGCAGGTTTTACATCATGTGCAAGGGAGCTCTGCTCTGGTGAGTTAAAATAGCCAAACCTTGAAAACAAAAACCCTTACAACAGCTACACTTCTTGGGAAGATAAAAAGCAATGGCATTGAAACCTAGTATGTATGTAAAGTGAAATGCTCAATTTAAACAAAAATGAATGTTTACACCAAATGATGACATTTGTGTGGGCAATGTTTTATTTCTGAGGGTTTTCTAACCAGTTTAATTACTTACACTTACACGTGATGCACTGTTTGCTATAACACACACTACCTTTTGGAGTTGCTTAGCTGTTTTCATGAAAAACAAGGACATTTGTAGCTGTGCTGACATAACTGCAAAAGGGTTTTCTAATGGTCAGTTAGCCTTTTAAACTTGGATTGGCCAACACAACGTGCCATTGGAACACAGGAGTGATGATTGCTGCCAAAGGTCCTCTGTATGCCTATAAATGTATTACATCAAGAATCAGCTGTTTCCAGCTATAATAGTCATTTACAACATGAAAAACATCTACTCTGTGTTTCTGATCCATTTGATGTTATTTTAGTGGACATGTTTTGCTTTTCTTTAAAAATAAAAAGGGCAGTGCAGTACTGTGCAAAAGTTATAGGAAGGTGTGAAAAAAACACTGTAAAGTAAGAATGCTTTCAAAAACAGAAAAAAATGTATTTATCTTTTAACAAAATGAGTGAAGTGAACAGAAGGAACATCTAAATCACATCAATATTTGGTGTGACCACCCTTTGTTGATTCTCATTTCTTCTAGGTACATTTGCACAGTAAGTCAGGCATATAGTTAGCTGTATGATTGAACAGTTATACCAAACAGGTGCTAATGATCATCAATTTAACCCCTTAACGACAATTGACATTCCTGACATGTTATGGGGTTAAACAAGTGTAGAAAGCTATCAACAATGCATGTGAAAAGAAAACACAAAAGAAACTACTACCACAAAGTTTGACAAAGGCTGGTGGTACAATAAGCGCAAGGGAATAGTTAAAATACTAGCATTTGAAATACTCTGGGTGTCTAGTTTTCAAACATATATGTTTTGATGGGGTCAATTGAACTGACCAGCTACAAAGATGTCCCAAATAGGACATTGGCGAAGTATGACCAGATTTGAAAAAAGTGGTTTGGAAATACCAGTATGCGTCTTGTACATATTGCACTATAACGCTTAAAAAAACCTTAAAAACAAAATAACACTAGTTTTTTTCATTAGCTTTTGTAGATGAGTAAAATATTTTTTCAATATTTCACCAGTGAAAAAAAAATATAATTTGTGTGGATACACTACATGAGAGAAGAAAAGTACAGCTAAACAGCAACACTGCAAAAATGTTAAAACACTCATTGTCGTGAAGGATACAAAAACAATAAAAACTCTATCCTTAAGGGGTTAATACGTAGGTTGAAGCACCATAATTGCCCAGGCAACCAGTAAATGCTGGAACCTAGGCATGCTGTTAGCAATCACACTCCTATCAGCACATGCTGAAACCTGGCTAGCTGCCCCCCTTGTGTATTGATACTGCCAGCAGTATGGGGTACAGCCGCCCTGTCCCATGCCCCCCCCCCACTTACACATCCATGCTATCACACACACACACTCATTCATTCATATACTCATTAATTCACAGATTCATTCGCTCAATCACGCATACCCTCCCCCCTCACCTGCACTGCAGCTCTCTTAATGCCGCTCACAGACTTCTACTGGGCCGCGGCCTCCCTCTGCGTTCTCTTGTACTGCACATTCATCTGACTCTGCTGGGTTCCGTTTCCTCTGTGCAGTACAAAAGACCCTCCCACAGGTAAGCAGCAAGGCCCTTGTGATCCCAGTTGCCCTGACTGCAGATCTCACGCGGGTGGCACCTCGAGGTCCACATGTTGGACGCCCATGGCCAAACTCATTAAGAACTACAACATCAAGATGGACAAGGAGCCCTGGAAGAGATGGTATGGACCCACACCGTCACAAAAACGAGAGGCTAGACTTCGCTACATTTCAAACATGGCGAATAGTTATTAGGTGTGGAGTCTGCACTGAAAACCATGCCTAGAAGTAAGATGATTATAAAGATGGGCAACAGTTACAGAAAATAAGATGAGCAACAGTTTCATTATTTGTGAACTCACAGCGAAATCACTACTCAGGACGCAATCATAGCCATTTGCAGACATATACAGCAGTGCATGCACATCACCAGCTGAAACCGCTAATGTAACAGAGGCCCCCATAGCCTAGAAATCAGTGCCACCAAGCCCCCTTTCCCCTAGGCCACATACCAGCAGGCTGTGCTCACTTGCTCCCCTCACACAGAGTCTGAGCGTGGAGATATGATGCAATTTCTGGCGCTCAGACGCAATCATCATGTGAGGGCAGAGAGGGTGCACGAGAGCTAGGGACTTCACCTTCACATGCAAACAAAATCAGAGGTATCAAAAAATGAAGTGTTAGTGTGTGTCTGTATCGTACTGTATATTAGTGTGTGTTAGTATGTGCGTCTGTGTTATGGCCGTTGTTAATATGTGTGTTAGTGTGTATGTTAGTATATGTTTACTGTATGTGTGTATAATTAAATCATAATTGTAAGATTACATATATTAAATAAGGTGTCTTTAAATAGCAACACACATAAATACATGGTTATATACTGATCAGCTGACAAAAAATTTTGAGACCGGAGGCGCTCAGAAACCTGACCCTATATTTCCCCTAGGAGTATTTTGGTCAGTCAGTATTCACTGCAACTTTATAGAACATAACTGCAGTAAATAACAAAATAATAAATACTGTATTTATTTCATTTGAATTAAAATATATTACAGCCTATTGAAAAATGTGTAATTATATCAGTTTACCTTGACACAAAACGCATTTAAAAGCAGGAAATATGATTAGTAACCAAGTTACATGTAAAACCCATGAATGCTTAATGCTCTGTATTGTGTCAGTTTGCCTTCCAGCTATTTAGGGTGAAATTGCCTGGTCAAATAGCACTGTGTGGCGTTCAAACAACAGAATAACATGGGAATTGACAGAAAGGAATACGTGCGCAATGACAAATAGAACAATACGGTTACAAACCTGTTTATCACGCTGACACTGTTTCTAGGCTATTTTCATGCGGATTTGGTGTATTATACTGATGTATGAATAATAACTGATTACTAGATCTGTATATATACTGAAAAGGAAAATTTTGAGGGCAAGCCCAAGAAGTGTAGGAACGATCACTGTTTATTCAATTGATAATGCAAGGTGCGTGGGCTCTTTAAGCTGAGGGCCATCTTAGGCCTGATTCAGAGGCCTCCACCACTCACCACTGAGTGCTGGGATGTGATGCCATATCCCAGAGCTCTATCATTTAAGGACACCCGGCACTGATACCACTGTCAATGGTATGGTGTTTAAATGGGATAATTACAAGGGAGATATCTGATCTCCTCAACAGGTTCTTTAGTTAAGTGGTGCACCAGGGAGTCTGATTGCCCAATAGGGGAATCATCCTACCTTTTTGTGTCAAAATGACTGCTGCCTCCCAGACTTACCACCCTATAGGCACATTGGGCTTAGTCCAGAATACCCCACCGTCTCAGCTGTTAAAGCACACATTACCTAAAAGCATTCCCGGGAACTTACAGGCTCCGGTTCTCCGGAGCCCTCCCACTTTAATAACGTCTGTAGGGTGGAAGATGACGTTATGTACCAGGCCACTTTATATCCGTATGGGGTGGGAAGGGGGAAATGGCCATGGGAAGGTGTGGGGCATGTCTAAACGGTATTCCCGGGACCCCTGAATTTTGGACCATCACACAGAAACCTGGAGCAGTGCTTCACCTGGAGTCTCCAGGTGAAACCCAGAGAGTTACCAGTTATGCTTAAAGGAAACCTTGACATTGCTGGGAACAGGATTAAATACATGCCTATTTCAGCAACAGAATCCATCCATGGGCATTTGCCATTTTTGCATCAAATGTCAGAGGTCATCAAGTAACATGTCAATATGGCAGTCAAGTTCCTGGCATATCTAGGAGTGTGAAAGTGTTCTTTAAATACACTTAAATTTCCTGCAGAGTTGTTTTTAGCCAAAATATGTCACATTCAACAGGAATAATGTCCAGACCTTTGATAACTGTGTGTGTAAAACTGTGTATTATGGTGACCTCTTGTGGGCCTCATGCATTGACATCATTATTATATCATAGCAGAAGCTATTTTTCATAAGACAACTTAAAATGAGACCTAAAGTCTTGGCAATGTTGTTGTCATGCAGCTGCATAATATGCATCATTAATGTCCTACTTTTGACAAACAGGATATAAATCCCCTTTATCGATCCCTAAGGTGACATAATAAAACTGTCAAGTGCATTTATTAAAAATGCATACTGTTTAGGCAGTTTTTTTAAGACAAAGACTGTAAAGTTGATATGTTCTTTAAGTTAGTATTATAGTTACTTTATTTGATTTGCTGATGCCCCCTTGCAGTTAGTAATGCGACACTGTACAGATCAGGAGAGAAATGGAAAATGGATGTGGATCCATTTTTAAAACTTGCAGCACGGCTATATTTGGTTAGAATAATAAAGATAAACATTTACATTACATGAGAGTGGGAGAGAAACAGAGAAGGAAAGACTAAAAAGAAAAGATAAATTCTGTTTAAAGTTTGCAGATGAGGTGACACATTTAAAAGTACTGATTTTACTATCATAGTGCAGGGCCAACACCAGTGAGTTACCTCTGCATGAAGTGCGGGCCGTAGCCCTGCCCAATGCTTGTCTTGCTAGTTTTACTATAGAAATTGATGGCAGGTAAGAACTATTCGGCTCATCAAGTCTTTAAGCACTTTATTTCCTGCCGTAAAATGCCCAGTCCTCATTTACCCCCTTGTCTCGTCTTAAGTTCTGGATAGCCTTACAGTCCCTGTATAGGTCAAACCAGTGAAAGCTCAAACCATGGTGTAAATGGATCACAGCATCAGCTGTCACTGCACTTCCAGCTGCAGACGCTGTCCTCTATGATGAGCCCCAGGATATGACTTCATAACCAAGCGCTCTCACATATGGCACTTGGTGGTGTTGCTATGGAGACTCTGCTAGCTAGATGCACTCTAACTAGGCGGTTTACATGGAATTGGGGTAGCAAAGACACTCCACTAGTAATTAGACATTTGATCCCCTATAAGTTCAAAAAGCAGGTAGGTTTACCCAACAGACCAATCAGTACCTTCTCTAATAATAAAACGTTATTAAAAAAGTAATATGACTGCTTGCTACCAGAAGCAGCTACAAGTAGAAAAAAAATGGTGGCCAGTTCTAAAATGTTAACACATCACGTAGACCACTTTTTCCTATACTGATTAACTGTTAAGTCTCACCAAAGAATATAAATTATTTAAGAGGCAAATCAAATAAGTAAATCGGGGGGGGGGGAAATGATTGTGTCGGCGAAGTTTATTGCATTTTGAGACTAAATTACAAAATAACAGAATCTTGAAGCACAAATAATCATAAAACAACCCACCACATCTCCGCTATAAACTATACCGCCTGAACCATATGACGGCAACTCATAGATGGGCAGGGCACAGAACACCTGGTGTCTACTTCATGGTCAGATCAAGAATCAAAGCTTACGTAAGGCAGAAATTAATAAATCCACTTATTTTAACAAGGCATGGATTCCGTTATTTGCCAGTACTCTGGTGTTGGTACTGCCAGGAATTAGCATGGCCGCCGCGAACGGCATCGTTAATAAACAAACGGTTCTCGAATTGCATACATCTATTGCTGTTTTGCGCTGTAGCTAATCTGGAACAACGACCATCAACCGAGTGGTGTACAGGTTGGAAATACTAAATCGTTACCGGTACACCGAACTGTACAAATCCATACGTGACGTCACTGTCTGAGTCCCGCCCCTATCTCTCCCTCCGCCGCGGACGCGTCTTCCTCCCCCTCCTCCTTTCAAGCCAATGCTGCTGCTGCTTCCGCCGCCGTTGCGGAAAATAGAGGAAGAAGCAATATTAACCCGAAAGAAAAAATAATCCGAGCCCAATGCCTCGGGGCCGACCTCCGAAATCGCGCGGTGTGAACGCACCACATCCAGGTGAAAAAGCATCTTTGGGCACTGGGAGAATGTAACTGGGCAAAAAGAGGGCGCAAGGGGCGGGCGTGTGTGGATAGTTTTGTTGTCGTTAAGATCATATAGTCCCCGGATGTGGTGGAGAGGCCGCGCTTTGAGTGTGATTTAGACTCGCCCGGAGATAGGGCGGAATGATACGGGTGGGGGGGACGTAGCACCCGGACTAGAGGCTACAATAGGGGAAGATGAGAGAGCAGGCTGGTTTGAGCTGGTATCCGGGGCAAACTAGAGGATGGTGTCTGGTTAAATGGGAGCATCGTTACGGATGGATTCCATGTCTTTGTTGTATAACACAGCGCCAGACCCTAAACTCGCTAAAGTATAATTTGGCTCAGCGAAGTGACTTGCCGAATGACATGTAACCCTTTCACTGTATGCATGGATTGGCACTCACAGGGTTAAAAGTTAGGGAAAAGATAATGGCGCCTTTTATACACATGTATGTTATATGTGTTGCCTGCAATGTAAGCAGCCGTGTCCAGAGTATTGTGCACCTGGCCTTCTAATTAGGCATTGTTATTCAGTCTACCATTAGAATTGTAATGTCAGCAGATGGGCGCCTATTTATACCAAATCGCTAATCCGCATATTTACTGCAAAAAATTGGTGGGAAGACCCTGAAAACAAGGAAAACCTTGGTGGATACCTTTATTTAGTTGTATTTTATTCCTCGGCTACGGCTTGAGCCTGGTTCCTGTGTCACTTCAGCTTTATAATAAAATTATACATAATACCGGTATATATTCACACACAAACACACTGATGCAGCACAATAAAAGGAACACGCTCTCAATGTCTAGTTTTACTTATTTGATTTGTTGAAAAGTAAGGATTTTTTTTTGTTAGAAGAAATTAGTTTTTCAGTCAAATTAACTGTTATAAAGACATATACACCGATCAGCCATAACATTGTGACCTCTGCGTAATATTGTGTAGGTCCCCCTTTTAATGCCAAAATAGCCCTGGCCCAACAAAGCATGGTCTCCACTAGACCTCTGAAGGTGTGCTGTGGTAGCTGGCACTTTTAAGTTCTGTAAGTTGCGAGGTGGGGCCTCCATGGATGCATCCTGGTGCCATGTGTTCTCCAGGTAATCAACGCACCCAGCCATCCACGTGATGTAAAAGAAAACGTGATCCATCAGACCAGGCCACCTTCTTCCATTGCTCCGTGGTCCAGTTCTTATGCTTATGTGCCCATTGTAGGTACTCTCGGCAGTGTACAGGGGTCAGCATGAGCATCCTGACTGGAGTGTAGCCACTCAGCCCCATACGCAACAAACTGCGATGCACTGTGTGTTCAGACTCCTTTCTATCCAAACCAGCTTTTCAGCAGTTTGAACTCCAGTAGCCTGTTTGTTGGATTTGACCACATGGGCCAGCCCCCCCCCACATGCATTTATGACCTTGTTGCCGGTTCACTGCTTTTTCTTTGACCACTTTTGAAAGCTACTGACCATTGGGAACACCCCAGAAGAGCTGCAGTTTTGGAGATGTCATCTATCCATTTCAATTTGACCATTGTCAAAGTTGCTCAGATCCTTACGCCTGCCCATTTTTTAACTTTCAGGACGAAATGTTCACTTGCTGCCTAATCTATCCCATCCACTGACAGGTGCCATGAGAACAAGATTATCAGTGTTTTTCACTTCACCTGTCTGTGGTCATAATGTTATGGCTGATCGGTGTATATACTAACGGTAGAATTGTTGGTATTTTTGCAAACTGAATTTGGGATGGATTAAAACTACAAAATTACATCAAAGCTGGTGAAAGCCTTTGCTTTTTTTTCCAAACGTTTATTAACAATATGAGAGGGAATAGGTTTTAGTATCTCTAGAGATATTGGAAAAAACAAAATAATGTATGTGTATTGTACATGACAACCTCAACTCTGCATACTGCTTCCAAGATGTTATAAAATATAAATAAGAAAATTAAATGAGGCTCCAACAGCATACAAGCTAAGGGCCTCAGCCAGGAGACATATTGAAGTTTTCTGTACTCATTTAATGTTAAAATCGACGTGCACCACTAAATAGTTATGGATTACATTTTAGTTCTAGGGTAAGTATTTGAGAAATAATATTGCAATATTTTTTATTTAAATCGGAGTGACCAAACCCTATTGAATCAACGCAATACAAAGAAGCTTGTGTGAAGGCTTATGAACACACAAACTCAAACAAAAGGTAGCCGTGATAAAAATGTTTAAAACATGGTAAAGGAGATGCAGAGGCAAGGCAAGGGCTCAGGACTAGTGGTATTTTTCCGTGGCTACAGAGAAGGGATTGCTCGTTTTGAGCAGGGCCCTCCTCACCTGTTGTCTCTGTAAGTCGAATTGTTATGTTACATGCTACTCGTTTTGTCCTGTCCACCCATTGTACAGCGCTATGGAATTTGATGCCGCTATATAAAACAATAAATAATAATAAGGGATCTCATGCTGGGAGATAAAAAAAAGGGTAGGCACTCTCTTCTTTTGTACAACTCTATGTGTGACAGAAACAAAGACTTCTTACCTGAGAATCTCTTTACCTTTTACATTCTTTGATAGCACTTTTTTGACTATCCCACTTAATATATATTTTATTATTAGAATGTCTTTCCTTTTATATTCAGTGTAGCCCTTTTAGATTACGCCGGGAAACTAGAGAAAGGTCTTAAGCTCTTCTACTATTTCTAACCTACCTTGATATACCTCCAGGTGCTACCAGGCAATGGGCAAGGAAAAATAAATTAGATTTCTTTTGTTTTTAAATGATGGATCAAATATATATATGTTATCTGAAGAACGTGAATGTGTGTGTTAAATGATGAAGAGGGCTTTTGAAACACAGTAGAAATGGTCAAATTATTGTCGATGAAATTTGTCCAAAAAGCATGGTGACAGTTTCTCTAATCATTACAGCAAAAATACAGATTCTGATACTTCAGTAGATTAATAGATGAGAACATGATTCTTCATTTTTAAAACTAAATAAAAACTAAACATATCTGTTTTTTCTTCTTTCTGTAGACTTTTCAGAAGGTGCAGAGACATTAAATGCTGAGAATAATAATGTATATCATGGAACAACTCACAAGTGTAGCATCTGCTTACTTACCTTCCCTAAAGAGTCTCAGTACCAGAGGCATATGCGTGATCACGAGAAAAATGATAAGGTGAGAAAATTATACGTTATATGTTTGTGGATACTATTAATAAATAATATTTTATATTCTTATTTGTGTTTGGTTTTTTGTTTGTTTTAATGAGTTTTTTTCTGCTTTTCAGCCTCATAGGTGTGACCAGTGTCCAATGTCATTTAATATTGACTTCAACCTGACACTTCATAAATCTACACATAATGTGAATGACCCCACGTGTCCTGCATGCAACAAGAAATTCTCGCGTGTGGCCAGTCTTAAAGCTCATATTATGCTTCACGAAAAAGAGGAGGTAAGTGAACGTTCTTGTTTTCTTTTGTGATTCCCCTGCCATCTTGATTACATATCTTACCTCTTCTCAACTGGTGAGCAGGTATCAGTCTCATGTGGACACCTAGGTAGATGGTGTTATCCACTATCCAACATCTCTGTTGTAGCTGTTTGGTGGCATAGGTGATACTAAGAAAGGAGCTAATATACTTCTCTCAATCATGGTATGATTATATGTGTTTCAAGGTCTGGACAGTGAGAAAGGCTCCTCCACTACAGATGTTAAGCAGTGCAGGGACCAGAGAGAACCACTGGTGACTCATAGCAAAAATCAAGCTGCTTTGTTTCAACTGGGATAAATGTTGTGCCACGACAAGTCGAGCTTTGAAACAGGGAAGCACATAGTGACATAGGAGTTTAATTTGTCCCCTATTAAATTTCTACACCTTAGTAGCAAGGTATATATGGATGCAGATTTTCTTTTCAGTGTTACCAGAGAATAATTTTTCTCTTATCGTATGAGTTCTCAGTTAACTACAACAGAAACAGAAAATGTCACCATCCACTGGATCACAGCATATGGACTTAGAACGAGGCGTCTCCTCCCAGACTCGGGTATACATGTGAGGGGAAAGGAACAAATATAGTGTAACCGTGTGTTTATTCACAGTTTATTTAAATAAACTCATAAGTAAAAGGTGCACCGAGAACCAGCTCATGTGCAATAAACGCTATGGATGTGGGTTACCAGTCACTGGCGATGTTACATGGATATAGTGGGTCAGCTTTGTCCAGGTTGATATAAGACACAGCAACCTCCGGCCAGGAAAGCCACAAAGTAATAGCTTCAAAAGCAAACCGAATCCCGGAACCAGCATCCACAATAACATAAATAAAATAATCTATGCCACCTGCACCCTGTGCATTTCATCTGAGTACTCCTGACTTCCTCAAGGGATAAGCGTTATATATGTGAGTGTATTTTAATAAATTGAGATTATATTTTAACTATCACACACATCAATTGGATCACATTTTCATGAAGGTATAAAGCCGGCATTTATTTCTTTTCACAGACCCTTATCTGTTCAGAATGTGGAGATGAGTTCACACTACAAAGCCACCTGTCTCTGCATATGGAAGAACATCGCCAGGAGCTTTCCGGGAGCAAGACCTTCAGTTGCAAGTCATGCAAAAAGACATTTGACACAGCACCACAACTCAAGGATCACATGAAAACGCACTTTAAAATTAGGTAGGAACAACTAAAAATTCATATTTTTTTTCTACTAATAACTTTAGTAGAGAAAAATGTTCTGCTTTTATCGTTATTAATTGATGGCCAAATTTTATTAGAACTCCCAAAAATATGTTAAAACTACACCTGTGCCAAGACGTTGATATAAAATAGTATTGATTCATGGCGTATGCGATCAGAAGCAATAGTGGCAAACTCTGTGTGCATTATGCATGACCTGTTATGTCTGTCTAGTTGAATAAACCCACTTAGGTTGGCTCATCCCGTTCCCCAAGGACATCATTAACACAAGAACACACCATATATCTGAAGTATCTGCATTTATTTATACAACTCTAGCAAATATTGTACCTCTGTTAGAATAACATTAACAATGACAATATACAAAATTGCCAATAGCATTAAACATGATGATTAAGGCACATTGATACAGAAGGGGAAGAGGGTCCTGCTCTTGCAAGCTAACAATTTTGTAGCTTGTGCAGAAGACGGTCAATGAATGGGCCAATTCCAACATGGCCATAGCATAGTGACTGCCACTACATATATGATACAATTACAAAAACTAGCTAACTTGCACAAATAATTCCTTTTAATTTTTTTTTTTTTTACTTTCTATTGGTTTAATTCGGGCTTATGCAAGCGTTGCGGCCCTTAATTATGCACAGTGATCTATGTGATTTCTAGTGTTAACTCCTCTGCAGTGTCCCAGCTTTGTAAGTTAACCTCGGTTTTTGAAGCGGTAAATGGTGTTCTCTTGGTAACAGCTCGCATCCTTTATGCTTTTTTTTTCCAGAGTTGCAAGCACTAGGTCTTATAATCGAAACATTGATAGAAGTGGTTTTTCCTATTCTTGTCCACATTGCGGTAAAACATTTCAAAAGCCAAGTCAGTTAACTCGTCACATACGAATACACACAGGTAAGCTTCCCTGTCTTTATACGTGTTCTTAGATAAGTCTTTTAGTGAAGCATTTATAAACTAGCCTACTAAGACAAAACATCAGAGACTTCCAGTGCCTGTGCCGGGTACAAGCAGTCAGACTACTTAAATTAGTAGGTCAAGGATACTTGATGATATAACTGAATAGAAGCCCAATCTATTTTACGGTTTAGTACACTAAATCAGCTAGTTTAATTGTATTTAATACATTTATTAGAAACTCTCTCTGCCGCCGGGAGTCATAATCCTGACTTGCCCTTGACAGAATTTAGATGATTATTCCTTCTGTTAAGTTATTTCCAGGTATCCATTTGGTGTCGGTTTCTGACTGTCTTGTAAAATTGCAGAGAAGCGTAAAACTGAAATGAATTGATATGCTAGTTCCGCCACCTCTAGCCGCAGATATAAGCTCCAATAAGGCAAACTTGTCCCTTACTTTTAAACTGAGTATCTAGTTAACATGAAAACAAGCTAAAGGTAGTTGCAATAGGTAAGTGCGTAGTGATGCTAAATCCTGTGCTGAACAACTCAGCATTAATCTTGGTGGTCACAAGAGCTAAGAAAAATTATAACAAAAATATTTGTGATGTTGCTTACCCCGAACTATGAAGGTGTGCCATTTTTAATTGCAGTACATCTATAATTTTATTGAGGTTCCAATAATTAGATTATTTACCCTACTGTCACGTCAACTAGCGTAAAGACAAAAATGTGCTTTTATGTTTCAAAATCAAGAAACTGCAATGAACACAGGTGGTTTGTCATTGACTCAATGTGTATATAGTGACAATTTGCAACCATTTTCATGAAGGCATCACTCATATTAAAAAGCGCGTGACTATTTGTAGAACGGCAACAATTTTCATAATGCCAACAGTCAAGTCAAAAAGAGTATGTGTAAGAAGACTAAAGCTCAACACAATCATAACAGGATTCCTCATCCACATCGTAAGGGGTGGTAGCGCACTTCCTAAGCAAATATGAATAAAGGCTAATAAATCCACTTTTACATATTTTTGTGCTGTAGAATCCAGAAACCTAGATTTTAATGCTGTGGTATGGATGGTGGACTAAGTCCAAAAATTCCATGAGCTGATAAATCCAGTAGCCATCTACCTGGTACCCAATCTGTCCTCACAGTATGTTCTTTAAAACCATTATCGCTGTAATGATTGGCAGCATTTTTTATTATCGCCTCGGCAGCTGAAGCAGCATGTACCCTTTCTTTACACTGAAAGTGTGCAGAGAGGATATTTTAAGTGAGAAAATCCAATTATTGTGGCATTGGTTCAAATTCTGGAACTGTAATTCCCCATTTTGTTTTCCTTGGTATGAAAGGACAAAGTTTGCTTGTTTTCTTAAGCTAGACACTGCTGGTTGGAAAACAGCGTGAATATCTTCACGATGATGGATACCTACATGTTTTTTTTATTCATGTAATGTTCAGGTATGACATAATTAGAGATGTCATGAAATGATATCATCCAATATTTGATGCAGGGCCAATTGGAGTGTATTTAGCAAGGTGTATTTGATATTACTTTTGTAACAACTAACTGCAATTCAAGTTTAGTCTCATTGGTTGGATAGATTTAATTCAAAATCACAGAAATTCACTTTTGTCACAGAATAGTCTTTAGCGCAAGCTTGCGTATCAGAAAATGGCCCAGCTCAAGTTTACCCACTGAAGTTATAAGCAAAGCACACTAGATGTCACCCTTCTCCCAAGAAAAATTGCGATCAAAGTCTTGTTTTTATTCAGTATTTTCAGCAAGTTGTATATTTGTCAATTTTAAAGTCACATCACATTTCACCAAAGTGCACCCCTGTCATTGATGTTGTAATAAAAAATGGACCCAAGTGCTACCATCTCACAGTGATCTTTGATGACCCGTCACACTCATCTCACTGGTACAGCCTTGAAACATAACCCATGGCTATAAGTTTTTGCTGACTTTTTACGCCAAGAATAAAAGAAAAAAACTATAAGGCACAAAGGTATTTGTAATTTTGGGACACCTATGGGGAATTAGTGTTGTGGACATTAATTTGTACTTGATGTCAAATCCACTTTGGGTTCAAGGCTGTAAGAGTTATTTTGCCAATTGTTATATATCTATACGTAATCTCATTGAATAAGATATTAGTCTGTATGTGTTGAGGGCAATTCTAGGGTGTCTGCTAAATATGGACAGTCTCAATCAAAGCCAACATTTATTCCCATTGCTTTGCTCACACTAAGTAAGGTACAATATGTTTCTACTTGAACTCCACTTGGACATTAACACTTTAACACTGATCTATTTGATTTTATAAATGTCGTATGTTTTTAAGGTCTAGAGAGTTGGTTGGGTTGGGTCAAAAATTGCCCTAATGTGATGATGGCTTTAAAGGGGCAACACTGTCTCTACAAGGGAATCGTGTTAAAGTTTCCTTGTGCCTTGGACTCAAGAACTCAAACCAGAGTTTACACAAGGTGGAAAATGCAAACTATTTTGAGTATTTTTAGTAAATTCTAAGCTGGAGATTTGAGTATCACAGATGAAATGTATTTAATTAATGCATTGCATTATGAAATTGATGGAAACCTAAAGAAAGTGCTGAGTAAAATCGTTAAGTGTGATATCGGCACGATACTACTCAAGTTTATGTATCTGGACAGATTAGAAATCATGGTGGTTTTCATCAAGACTCTTATTCTTATATGGGAATTCAAACCGTGTTTCGGTACATGCCACTCCTAAATGATTGATTTTACATTTTGTTTTGGAAGCTTATATATGAAATGCACTGTAGCGAGCAGCGGGGATGATCAATATTGCTTTTGTTGGCCCTTCAGGGATCCTCCACAGATGTTGATCGCAAGATGAGTTTAGCAAACCCACTAGGACACGCAGCCACCATCTAGATTTCTGTACATTTACGATTTGTGTTTGTGGAATTCTCAGACGTTAAAAAAAAATTATAGCAGCTAAAAACGAATTTCTGCAAAATGTAAATGATATAATTTGAAGTGCGGGCATTTTTTCGTATGTAATATGATTATATTCATGCCAATGGAACTATAGATTAGTGTCCTTGAATCTTGGATTTTGGCCAGAATTAAACCTAAAATGTAATCAGGAGACAAAAATTCTAATCAGATATAAATATAAATATTTCCATAAATATTTTTCCTCCCCGATATAGGGACTTGTTACGGGTTCCTGAAAAAATATGTCAATAACAAATATACTTCACGTCCATTTGAGTTATCAACCATTACAATAATATAAAGGCTTGTTAAAAATAATCTTAAGCACCACTGATGAAAAAGATGACCCAGGAAGGAAGAAGTAATTTTTAATTATAGGCTTTCTGGCAAAATAAATCTGGCCACGCTACCTCCGGTGTGTTTTAGTTTTTTCAATACTAAATCTACCAATTCATTTTTTTTTAAAATAATTTTGATTTTCTTGTTTTAGGTGAAAGACCCTTCAAATGCAACCAATGTGGAAAAGCTTTTAACCAGAAGGGGGCACTGGCAACTCATCTGGTGAAACATACGGGTGAAAAGCCCTATGCTTGTTCGTTTTGCCCAGCAGCCTTTTCTCAGAAAGGCAATCTGCAGTCCCATATACAGCGTGTTCATTCAGAGGTAAATAATCAACCTCTTACAGGCATTTTTATCATTGTCTGTAAAATCCATCATACTACGTTCTTTGGTTTACTCTGTTCCACATGTAATTCACCATATTACACACGCATATTTAATTGCGCCTCTGTGTGCGTGTATATGTATGTGTGTGTGTGTGTGTGTGTGTGTGTGTGTGTGTGTGTATATATATATATATACACACAGCTCAATGTTATTCCGCATAATGACCAGCCAGATAATTATTGGCTGGAAATGTACAAAGCAGACAATGTTGAAATCTGAATCCCTATATCGATATACCTATATTACGCATTATTTATTTGGCAGTGGAAACTGTACAGTCTTGCTTTGGTTCTATGGTGTCTATTCACCAAGTCAAGTTGTGGAGAGCTTTTTCAAAGTACTGACTTCATGGCCCATTTTGAAGGGCCAGTTGTTCAGAAGGGTTAAGGTGAGTGCTGCATAATGCATAAGTAACAAAGAAAAAAAAAAAGCTTTCAGGAAACCGTACCAAGTTTTCTATGCATTATACAGGGCTGGCTCAACCTTTCATGCGGGTCAGACTCACCTGGACAGTCTCTTCTAAATGCACAGTTAAGTTGATGAGTTAAAATTCCAACTCTATGGTAGACTTACACTTTAATAAATAGACTTCCTCTTCTAAGGGCAAAAGTGTGCTTTAAAAATCACGATAGTTTACAACACCGTCCTCAATATTTAACCATACCTCCTGCTCTTCTGAGCTCACTTTCTATATATTTCATATGGTTGATTAATGGATTGATGAGTGGAGTCTTGGAGACTTTAGTATTCCTTGGCTGTAGTACAAAAAAAACTACCATTTTGAAATGGAATGTTGAGCCAAGCTACCTAAGATTGTATTGAAATGTAAATATACCCAGTGTCCATAATTCTCTTCTGTAACTAATTTTGAATTTCTATGCCTTCTTCAGGATAACTGTGTATGCTTACCAATGATTAGACTATAGTATAATCAGGAGAGTGATGAGAGTTAACACTAACACTTGATCTTAGTTGACTGGATGATATTAATGACATTTCTCTCTCTGAAGGTGAAGAATGGTGTTACGTATCACTGCACTGACTGCAGCTGTGTGTTTAAAAGCCTCGGCAGTCTCAATACTCATATTAGCAAGATGCATGTGGTAGGATCCCAAGCTACGTCAGCACCGTCACTGCGACCGTCTCTTATGACCACGGTAAATCTCAAGCAGCTTTCTGCTTGCGTTGTATTCTGTTCCTGCTGCAGGACAACAAAGTTAAAAAATGTTTTATGGGGAGCAAACTTTGAAGTAGCTAAATACACTGTTTACATTATGAACACTTATTTGGTGGTGGTGTAGCTTCCTTTGCTGATGAGAACAATTTGCTTCAAACTAACTTTTCAAAATAAATAATAATATAAATGCACACAAGTACAAAAACCACTGGCTTCTGTTGTATGGCTTGGGTCCACATACAATGTTTCAAATCATGATTTCACAAACAATCATGTAATGTATACATCATCACAGTGCTCATGATATGATGTTGATGTATTATCTTATGTTCAACTAGGTTTTTATTCCTATTAGAGTTCCTCCGGGGTGTAAAGTGCTATTTTTTTGTAATAACCCATTTTTGGACAACTCTAGTTAAGAGTTGAGCACAGAATCAAACCAACACCCCGATGTTGTCATCAGTAACAGGAGGGCAATAAAATGAAAGAGAAAAGTTTTTAAAACATTTCTCGTAAAAATACTGATATAGCTAAAAAACTAAAACTAAAATTTTAATTTTAAATACCATGTACAGCTGTTAGGTAGGAGATACCAATAAAGACAACAGCTATGAAATAATATGTTGTGCTAGTGATTGAGGGTCAATGTATGTGCGGAGAAATGAATGAACAAATGAATGTGGCTGGGTGAAATGTAGTGTTGTGGAAAAGGTTTTATTAACTTCCCTTGTGTAAATTAAATAAGCATATTATATTAACCCCATAGTTGTCTGTCAAGAAACTGCAACCAATGAAGCCAGCTTCTTTAGCTGACCCAAACTGCGTCTATCGTGAACCTTTTTAATGCGAGAGGATTTGGATGAAGTTATAGTTTGTTTCAGGTTGACGTCGGTGGTAGTCGTAGTGTTCTTCTACGATATATATATAAGGTTAGGTGGAAGGGTAAATTTGCTCACCGGACCCTTTTCAATCCACCTCAGTTAAAGTACAGTGGGTTTATAATGAGCATGGAGAAGAGTAAGTCCTGCCTACATACATGTCCTCAAGTCTTGGTAAGCTTTTGGAGAAGCACAGGGCTGCTGCTCCATCTAGGTAACCATTCATAAGATGTTTCCTGCACTCTGTTACGAGTGCTGACAAGCTTATTTTTACCCGTTTTCAGTAAGTTGGAAAGAACTTGTTGAACTGTTCAGAGAAGCGGTTAAGCAACATTCAGTTTAATTGCCCAAAAGGGCTCAGACTATAGTGAGTTGTTTTTGATTGTAAAATGTTTATGGCTTGAATAGAGTGAAAAAAGCATTGTAGTTATATTATAGTTAACGCTAATAGTTTTTCATGTGGAGACAAAGTCCTCATAGGATTTGTGTATTGTGATGGTGTCAACACTCAACCCCTAGGTGGACTGACGAAAGCACCTAATGAATTCTGTATAAAGCTAGCAGACAAACTCCTTTAGGAATGGAGACCGGGAGTGCTTTAAGTGGGATATTCTTAGAGACAATTTACCATTAAATACACCAGAGAGTCTACTTTGGTTCAGTGGGTGGTATACAAAACAGAATCCAGTTTGAAACAAAGTTGTGTCCCCAAGTATGAAAGGACACCTAGCACTGGGGAATTACATTGAGTTTTACAATCTCTGGCTTCAGTAGCTTGTTTTTAAACTGAGAAAGATTAGCATATATCTAGAATTAATGCACAGAAGACAACACGTGTCTCAAAATCTGAAAAGTAGTTGTTAGGGTGTTCTGAATAACTTGTGAATCTTTAACTCATGTGAATGTAACTCACTTTAACTCATGTGAATTAATTGGACCGGAGAGCGTTTGCACTTGTGAAACCAAGTCAGTATTTCTTAGCGTTTTGATACAATCAATAAGTGAAATGATAGAATAATAGTTTTGAAGACCCTTTAGTGGTCTTGGCTTTCGTACCCTAATTCTTATAAGATAAACAATAGTGGTAGCACAGAGACATCGAGGAGTACATGTATATAAGGCCATCAAGTTCCTTTCAAGCAAATGATCTTCTTGCCTAAACGTATATTCTTCAGTTTCGGTATTTGTTCATTGAAGGATATCATATTTATATCTGCCACCATTTATGTTTTAGGAACATATTTTCAGTGGATTGCCCAATTTTTGATGTCCATATTCCAAAGGATAAGGTTGATTTAATCCCCAGGATTATGGATCCTGTAATATTTTACATAATAGGGTAGAGCGACTCCTCCACCTTCGTAACCAAACTAAAAGTTTGTATTTTGGATTATGTTGGCCAGTGTCGTAATTAAAAGTGTCACCTGACTTCATGAAGTTTAAAATGTGGCCAACATGCTTCTGTACATTCCCACAATGCAATGCGCACACACTTTATTATGTGATGGATCAAAGAGCATTATGAGAACCCACAGTTATGCCTGGCAGACAGCTGTATTTTATTTTATATATGTGCCAGCATCTTAGGTACCACAATAATATAAAAGTGTTAAAATATAAGGAACCCATCATTCGTTTTTTTGCGCAGAACAGGAGACAATGGATTAAGCTCTATCGGTGGATTCTGCTTGCATTTTTCTCACGCGCTTTATACAGATAAAAATGAGTGAGTGGTGGTGGGGTCTATCTTTCCTAATTATTTGCAAACAATTATATGAGTAATGCAATCAATCTATCTAAATAAAACAGACAGTGCCACCAATAAAGAATGCACGTTAAGGTACTTTGTGGGTACTTTAATATTCATTCTTTACCTGTAAGGTATTGTTTGCATTAAAATACATATGGTGGGGTTCCTTTAAGGTTGTGCTACGTACAATAGAAAACTAACAATATTGACAAATTACAGAAGAAATTCTTCACTGTATAACTGTTTTCTCACGTGAGACGAAGGCCTTTGTTTTGTAAAGTGCAATTTCACATATGTTAGGTTTGCAGTAGCTTTTAAAATCTAACAGACAAAATCTTTAACTACGTATACAGTAAAAATAAGTGAAAATATGGCTAAATTTCCTTTTCTTTATTTTTATTTGATAGGATGTCCCACAGGCACTTCCCATTTCCGATACAACCCTTGAACAGCAGGTACGTGATGAAGAGTGGATGAATGTAAGAAACGGGTCCAGATTTTAGTAAACCCTAAAATACAGATACCTATATATGCATTTTTTTAACCTTGGGTTTGTGGTATTATCTTTTAACACCATTTAGCAAGATGAGAATTTAGGAACTCGGCTGCTATACAGACCCCTGTCGCGCTACAATTTTTTCCCATAAATGGAAAGAAGTTGTGGTGCAATGATGGGGGGTATATGAAAAAGTGACATAGTGAGTCAAATAATGGGGAAAGCCCGACATATCGAAGGGAATTGACCCAGTGATATTGTTGAGCATGAGAAAGTTTGACAGCCAGAGGTGTTTTGGGGTTAGAGGTTTACTTTATTGAGGTTAATGACATTTAGGACATTTCATCCGTACTTGGATGCTTGTAGACTATTTGGGGAAAATTGTAGACTGGAGGATTGGACTTTTTCAAGTAGTCAAAGGCCCATGATGACGAGTTCTTTAATTTGCCTTGTTGTGCCTTATGTTGGAAAAGTTTGAATCTGATTCATGTTTCCAAGGAGAGAACAGTACAAAACTTTTGTCACAAATGCTTGGATTGCTAAATTGTTCAGTTTAAAAATAAAAAGATTTCAATGTGATTAAACATTTGCTGCTATTACAATCAATCACTAGCGTATTTTGTTCTTTCTGGGGGCATTAAGATGTGATCATACTCATGCAAAATACTGGCATGAAATAGCTCTTTGTCAAGTGTTCTCTTTGTCTGCCCATTTAATTGTATCTGATATCCCTTTTTTAATATAATGGCATCAGTTGTAGAGAATAGATGATGTCTTATACACTTTGTTCTAAACTTCTTAATTCCAAAGTACCATGTGAAATCATCATTTATTAAGTGTTATAACACACAATCGTTTGCTATATATGGTTTCCACTCATTGTAACTTATCCAGTTATTGAGCTGGTAGGCAAGTGAAGGGGAAATTTTAATTTAAAGAGTTTTGTTCATTATATATATATATATATATATATTATATTATCTTATATTATACCGATACATTAGGTGAGAGAGCCCTGCTCGCAAAGCTTACAATCTAGATATATAATATATTATTATAGTATTACATAAGTCATTGACCGTAAGCGAGAAGTAAAATTACTTACTACAATTTCTTCTCTAGTAAAAAGAAATTCTTGCAGAATTAAAATATTTTTAAATTATTGGGTCTTATTTACAATTCATTCTTAAAATACAGCAACTGTATTAAACTGTATTCAACTTTGATTCTTTTTTTTTTCCTACTTCCTACGTTTATATCACATTTTTTAATTTTACAGTTATAACACAGTTTTATTCCTTGTTTCTTGCGTTTGTCTTGGTTTCTGCAGTTAGTAAAGCAAAGGGAATTGGGAATAAATTACTTCTTTATAGCACAGTTAGTAGACACACAGAAGTCTTCCTGCAGCCCGACTAAAAGGATTAAAAGTAATTTGGTAGACATAAAAGGAGGGGGAAGAATCACACAGAGATCAATTGGAACTAATGTTCAAGGGAAATGGGCAGCATGTGTGAACCGAATGGCAGCTGAACCCAATTTCTGCTCTTTTGCACGTGTACACGACGGCTTTTAGTTAACCTAATTTTCACTCTTTCTTTGTGCCCTTTAATCCCCCCCCCCAGGTTTTATAAGCTTTGTATTTGATTAACTGTTTGAAGGCCAATTCTAAAAGCGGTGTTCTTAATGTGTGCAAAGTCAGCACTGTCCGTAACTTATTTGTATGTGTGTGTGTCTTCCACCAGACGGTAGTTTTCCGATCCGTGCCAGCTCCGACGGACGCCACCGGCTCTACAGCTTCTGGGCAGCAAGGACAGCAGCCGGCTGTGACAGATGTCATCCAGCAGCTCCTAGAGCTGTCTGAGCCGGTGTCCGTAGAAAGCCATCAGAATCAACAATCAGGGCAGCAACTTAACATTGCAATGGGGATTAATAGAGATATTTTGCAGGTGAGTATGGGGCCTGCATACCCTTTTAACTGCAGGAATGCATGAATGCTGGCCTTAGCCCATCAAAATAGCCCAGGTGTAAGGAAGACGATGATGAATGTTTAAATGGGCACACTCTCCCATTTTTTATTACTAGTGTCATTAAAAATAAGTGCTCAAAAATTTATTTAAAACACTTCCACTTTTTTTGCGTAATATTATGTATTCACCTGCATATTAGCCATGTGTATGTGTTTTCGCCCAATCGACAAACGCCCAGACTCCTTATCATATTCCTGTAGTAAACAATAGAATTGCTCAGTGTCAATCACCCAACTGGACACACTGGCTAATTAAAGTCTATGGCGGAACGGACTTCATTAGCACTGCTGTAAAGAATCAGCTCAGTGTGGTGTTTGAGCAAGGAAAGTCACCCAAATATCACAATTGACAACAATGGCAGCCTTCAGGTTGCCAGATAAAGGAAGTTTATTGGAATAAAATGATGTCTCTATATTGTAATAAAAAATATAATAATTATACAATAAAAAATATTTTTGACTATATATAAAATATATATATCTATACTGTAGGTATATTACCTAACTTTGAAATGATATATAAAAATATATGTTTTTTTTCCTGCAACAAAGGTAGCACAAAATACAGGGCATTGTTGTAATTTTAATTGTATTATTAAACACTAGTGCAAGTTGGATATTGACCCCTTTTGTCGCTGCCATCCTAGCAAGCACTGGAAAATAGTGGGCTCTCATCGATACCCGTTGCCACACTTCCCAGTGACACCAGCCAGACCAAGCCAGCTCTACAAGAACTAGAATGTCTTTCAAATCAGCAACTGGACTGCAATGATCAGGAGCATGGGTTAGACCAAGACAATCAGGATAAAGGAGACAAGACTGAGAAGAGGATAATAAAGAAGAAGTCAACTTTTACTGCAGGTACAGATGGTACTGGCAGCCACTGAGTGCCATTCGTTTTAAGGGAGTTTCCTAATGCTTTGGCAGATTAATGCTTTTTTTAATTGTTTGTGGGTTCCATGCCAAAGGGGAAACCCAGACTGGGATATTATTATATATATATATATATATATATATGTTAATACTTATACTGGAAGGCACTTATGAGAGTAGTCTATAAATGGAGAGCCCTAGATAGGGAGAAGAGTGCATTAAAACCGTCCTCGTTATTATTAAAACACTAACACATATTAGCAGTCCCAACAGACCAGGTTTGTGGTCAGTATAGTTTATTGTTCCGCTTTCTATAAAGTAACAATGACAATGTATATTTAGTGGTTTTGGCTACATAAAGCAACTTTGCCTGAACATCTTTAGTAATTGAGAAATGACAAGCTGTGGTCTGCGTTCCCATGTAAATAATCGCTTTACCTAATATTTCTGGGGTTTATTCACTCAAGGGAGAGTTCCCAGGAGAGCTTTCAAGTGAGTAGTAATTTCAACTCCCTCACTTCAATATTCATTGACAGGCTTCTACAGCAAGCTGGCCCTGTATAATGCATAATTCGATGGATGAGGAGACATTGAAGAAATCTCACTTAATTAACTATACTTTATACAGGTCTCCCTGCACAGAAGTTCATCGGAATTGGCCCTTCATAATGAAGAGTGAAGTCAAGGAGTTGGAACCAACTCCGTTTCATAATAAAAAAAACCTCTAATTTCGTGTGTTGTGATGGGTGAAACCTCAGTATGTTTCCCCTACAGGTTGAGTTGGCCTTGTGTAATGAAAGTTTTACTTTACTGAGAGGGTGGTAGATAAGCGGACCCGCTCCCAGCATAAGTGGTAGAGGCTAAAACAGTAGGGAAATGGAAAATGCATGAGATTGGCACAACGCTGTACTAAATCTAAGATGAGACCAATGATTGATTTAGGTGTGAGTCTTTACATCAGGAAACATGGCCACACTAGATGAGCCGAATGGTTCTTATCTGTTGTCAAATCCCATGTTTTTATATAAATCAGATATTCCTAGCAATAGATCTGAGCCACCTTCGGCATAGATGATGCACTCCCAATTAACCGTTCTTACTCCAAAAGTACAGTTTGTCTCCTTTTATTCTTCTAAAGCAGGTTCAGGATTTGAATAATAAAAAATGAGTAATGACTGAGTGAGGTAGGTTTGGAAGTGCATTGGTAATGCAGATTGCTAATTGTAGAAAAGGGTCAGTAGTTTTATGAAACCGCAATCAGTAAAACATAATTAAGAGTAACTTTAAAACCTTTGAGCCATATTAAAATATTACAGCGTAATAAAGACTTATAGCTCATGGTTATTCTGCCTTGCATAAAACAGTTATTTGAAGCAGTACGTTTCTTCTAAAAGCAAAGTTATTCTTATTCCTTTTCTGAATATTCTCTCTGAGGTATTGTTAACTTGAATAGCAGGATTCAAACCTTGCAGTTATGTAGATACGCTAAGTTAAAACCCAAGAGGAATCTGATGCAATTGGGTAAAGTGGGGCAATAACTATGGTATCCAATGGAATTTCTCTGCTCATTGCTCCACTATTACCACTCTGCACCGAAACGTATAGATGACCCCTATAGAATTTGATGGCAGGCAGGAATTAAACTGGTTCATGGATTGCAGGATAAAACCAGGGAACATGAAAGAATCTTAACATATATAGTCTGGAAGAAAGACGTGAAGGGGGAATATGATTCCGAATTCAAATAGTGTTACCTAGTTTAATTCACTAATGATTGCTTTCAGGTTCTGTCCGTGAAGAGAGCGGAGTCCGGTGGCACGTCTGTACGTACTGCACAAAAGAGTTTAAGAAACCGAGTGACTTGGTCCGGCACATTCGAATTCACACGCATGAGAAGCCGTTCAAGTGTATGCAATGCTTTCGGGCCTTTGCTGTGAAAAGCACGCTCACCGCTCACATAAAGACACACACCGGCATTAAGGCGTTTAAGTGCGATTTCTGTATGAAATGCTTTTCCACCTCCGGCAGTCTAAAGGTTCACATTCGCCTACACACAGGTAAGTACGCAAACCTTATTGTTTACGTTTTTTCTTTTTAGGAGATGGTGATCCCTGAATTGAGTACCAAGTTTGCCCAAATATAAGGCCAGCAAATGATCTACAGGCCATTAGACACCGGAATTCCAAAGCCTTGACTCCTTATTCTGGCCTTTTCTTTTGTTAAGATTAAACTTTACGTTTGTTTTGTTTAAATGGGGTTGCCCTACACCCAGGCAAATGGAATAGGTATAGATGGGAGATACAGTGCAGTCAAAACCAACAATAGATTGAAACCAGCATCATTTGGAGTCACAATATTTCTTTTTTCAATGGCCAGGAAGATCAGTCCAGTAGGGTAGGATTGCTTAATTCACGTTCTGTGTGTCCATTGAGGCATTGCGACCCTGATCACTATTGTTAACTATTCTTATATATCTTATTATTGTTACCTTCTTATAATAGGCAGACATATATTATCCAAAGTAAAAAGTCCTCAAAGTCTTAACCTGATCAGCCGATTTACAAATACTTTTTGTACACTTTTGGTTACTATATTAAAAAAATACCCCAGGATACATTGGTGTTGAATAAGAATTAGATTTTTTCTTGCATTGCCACTTATGCCAGCTTTACGTTGCTTTCTGTCCATTTGAACATTTAATTTAATACGTTTCTACCGTACATAGACTGCTCTACCTTTAACTAATTGGTAAGTACATCACTGCTTTAATCTTTACCCTTTTTCCGCCTGAGTACAAAATAGCTGCAATGCTGTGCGCTGAGCCTGAATGCTCTAAAAGTCAGGAAATTGCATACGATCCCAAAAAAAGTCATTTTGTTTTCCTGCGGATTACTTTAGAATATCGCCCCCGGCTTTGTTTAAACTTGACACGATAATAGATCCTATTATTGCTGTCTGGGTCAGTAACACCTCCCAACTGGTGGAGAACAAGGTGCTTTATTATCTTGCGCAAAATGCCAAATGTACGCAACGTCCATCAATCATTGCGGGGAACATCCATACGCTAAAGAGACATTGGCTCTGTATTGTATAGCATAAACCTATGATATATTACCCATTGAAAGGCACGGACAGATAGACTAAAATAAAACACTGGCACTACTTAAAGATGAGACGGCCAAGCAATATCAAAATCATCAAAATTATCAAAATTAGTGTGAAACTTGATACTATATATTTTAATTATGGGACTACGATCCCTAATAAAGGAATTATTACATTATTTTAATAACATACAGTTTGTTACTAATTGTCAGTGGCAACAGAGTCAACTCCAAGCACCTCCAATGTAAATAAGTTTCAACTTATTGAAAAAAGTGACAACTCGTATATTAAGCTACAGTAATAGTTCCATTATCATGCAGACTTCCTTGCAGAAAGGATATGGTTTCTAATGTTAAGGGCCATTTTATAACCTTTGATAAAGTTATAGGATAGCAGAGAATCATCTTTTTAGGTGTTTGTTTTTTCTTCTTTTCTTATTGTAGGTGTTAGACCTTTTGCTTGTCCACATTGTGACAAAAAGTTCCGCACTTCTGGACACCGAAAGACTCACATTGCGTCACACTTTAAGCAGTGCGAGCTGAGAAAATTGCGTCAGCAGCGTAAACCCGGCAAAGCTCGTACTGGGAAAACCAATCTTCCGGTATCGGAGATCCCTTTACAAGAACCTATTCTCATCACAGATCTTGGTAAGAAAAACAATCTCTGGTGCCAAGTGGATATACGTGTATACTTCAAATATCATAGAGGCCTTCCTTTACAGTGGCGGCATTTCCTGATATATTTTTCGAATATTAATACTTAAAGGGTTTTTTCGCTTTATTCACAATGCTATCGTTCCTTGTTCTGGGATCATTAAAAATAACTCTTATAGTAAGTTATAAACTAGTTTACTTGAAATGTGTCTCTGTGTTTGTTTTCCCTATTACTGGAATCGATTACCTGCACAGAGGGCCGGCTTTTGGATTAATAGGCTGGTGTTCGTGTCCCCTTTCTTACTAATGAAAGCTATGGCTGAACAAGCACTTCCCAGAAATAATCATGTAGAATTTTGTCTCGCTCATATTTTGTGCTGGGAACACTTAATTGTCATGTGCATCAGGCGCAGGCACTGATAAGTTGTTGCCATATGAACTGAAAACTCTTCTTAACCCCTTAAGGACAATAGGCGGTCCCTAAACCCATTGAAAACAATGCACATGTACCGGCTTTGTCATTAAGGGGTTAATGGTTCTGTGTCCTTGTCATTAACCATAATAGAGAGTTCAAATGTTTTGTTTAAGTGGAACATCTCTTTGTAATCTGTGCCATATCAGTGTTTGGTGCTGGCCTGGGCCAGGCCGGGGTAGAGCAACCAGCCTCACGCTCTGTGCTGCCCATCCTTCTGAGCGTCTGGGCATGGTGGAACTCCATCTTTTAAGGACACGCAGCACCAGGCAGAAGGAAACCATGAAAGCCTTGTCAGGGAGATCAGTGATCTCTGATATTGAGCAGAGGCACTACAGGGAGCCGGGTCAGTTGGGTTCCCTGTTGCCCCTTGAACCTGTCCACCTAGACCAGCCACTGCTTTTAATAGGCTCCTCTGTGGTGAACATAAGTAACGTCAAGCAAGATGTACTTCAGAAGCCTTCTGTACGCTTGGAGCCTCTTGCTGCTTTTTTGTCATTTCATAATATTTTCCTGTTTAGAAAAGTAGTAATACTTCTTCCCGCTCAATCATAGTATAAAGAAATTCAAGCTCTTGAAACATTCTAACCTTGAAAATGATTGGGAAATAGATCATGCTATGGAAAGGTAAGGCATCTTAGGTCTCTGCTTGAAGAAATATCACCGTTTAAGGTGTACCCAGGCTTAGTTTGTGTTATTTTGCCTAAGGTATTGAGGTTCCTTTTTTGACATAAATGATTGATTATTCCTCCCAAAACCTTGCAAGACACATTTGCGTTACAGATGCAGATTGCCTTAGCATTTCTTTAATCTTGCCTTTGATAAGTAGCTCCCTGCTTTATCTTCATAATCGAGCTTACTGGGAACATTAAAGGAGATTTGGAATCAGCGGCTTTGGTCCCAGTGTCACAGAGCCATACGATTTTCCATGGTGACTTTAATAAAGAAAAGACCTTGTACTCTGAGACAAAATGTGTCATAGAAATGTGTCAAACTACTGTTTATTCATGATTTTCTTTAGTTTGCGGTAACGTTTAACTGTTCAATGGAACTGAAGACTTAATGTTTATGCACAACAGAGCCCCTTGTTTCTCTTGCTATGTAACTGCTATAGACATCTAATTTATCAAAATGACAAGAAATGTAGTTAGGGATTTGACTGCAGCACACATTTATTTCCTTGCTTCATGTTTGTTTCTTGCCTTTAAGAGAAACATCAGCTATGAAGCCCCCTTTTTGGCCACTACTGGCTGCTTAAAAGCAACACGGTTCAATTCAATGGCAGCACTTTGTGCATGAGTGTTTGGGGAAGGGGTCTTATTAGACCCCCTTTAAACATTTTATTTTGGTGGTTTTCAAATATATATATGATTGCGCCTAGGTGTTTTCTCTGCTACCTGCTGGCATGAAGGGTTTGACCAAAAGGAAAATGAGTAAATGTGTGCTTGCCCCTGGATGTTTAATTCATTATAGGGGATGGAAAAAGAGTGGGCTTTTGACCTGGCGGGCAGGCATATGGGTGGGAGTAAGGAAAATAGACCAGAGAGTTTCCAGGACAAGTTTTATTATTAAGTTTATTCAATGCCAGGCATAAACAAGCCACCGACAGCTGGAACATGATCCAAGTTAGCAAATTCGGGACTGTTGGCATGTATGAATAAATTCTGTGGGAGCATACAAGTACATACATGGCAGTCATCATGACTTTGTTGCTTAGCTTTAGTAAGCGTAGCCCACATGTTTAAATGGATATGACAATAGAACGTGTTTCTGAAACAGCTATTGATAAGTGTTACACATCCACCAAACTGATGTAAGGTGTTTTCACAGTATTAACATCAAATCCTCTTTTATTTTTAAACTGATAAAACTAGCTGTTCAGGAACATAAAAGCGATAACACCTTTTTTATGATCTGTACCCTTTAAGCCATCAAGGCTCAAGTGTCCTTTGGAGAGTATGTTGAATCGTTCTAAATAACACGACACAGAATGGCGTATAGATGCGCAGACGTCAGATGCCGCAACAGGGGGTAATAAGAAGGATTTGTGTTATGCTGTTCACAAAAAAAACATTTTGTTCATGTAATCCTCATACAACCTGTCATAAAGACTGCAAATGTTAAAAAAAGAGAAGCCAGCGCGTAAGAAGAACATTGCTGCCAGGCAACTAGAGGTGCCGGGAAAGCGACACGAGAAGTAGCAGGGAGAATAAGATGAAACAACTTAAAATTGGGATATGTTACAGTAGGGGACTGAATGTGTGATAAACCTTATAAGATAGAAGGATAATGACCAAGGAAAGGCTTACTGGAACAAGAGATGAAAGCGAGACGTGAGCCAACTTTATAAAAATAATAGGGGAACTTTCCAAGTGTGCATGAGTGTAGAAGATAGTAATATGATAACTTTGGAGATGTTATGCTATATTCTACAACTTGTAAGACCAGAAAACATGCAATATTGAATTATTATTGTATGCGTTAGGATAGCATATTTACTACTATACAATCCAGGAAGGGGTTTTGGGATCTTGACAGTTACTGAAGTTGAGTTCTGTATAGGTACATAGGTGAAAGCAGTGCAGAATAGCCCAAGACAGTCCCGACACAGCTGTTGGATGAACTGCCAAATGTTACACGTTGTGCAACTGAATATACTGACATGTTGTGCTTTATGTGTAAAACACAATGGTATTGATATACCGTGCTTGTCAAAGTAAGGGCTCGACAAAAAATTTGTCCATGCGTCTAGGTCAGGGGCATCCAACCTGCGGCCTGTCGGACTTCAAATGTGCGGCCCGCGTGAGCAGCGCTGGAGGGGCCCTGCTCACGGTGTAGCACGGGTGGGGGCATCAATACACAAGGGAGGAGGGTTGGCTGGGGGCAACGCATAAATCAATGCATATGGGTGTGGTGGCATAAATACACAAAGGGGGCAATACACAAGATTGTGGGGCTGAACACATTAATCAATACTAAAGAGGGGCCTGGCTGGGGCATTAATACACCAGGGGCAAAACTATAAAAGGGGTGGTTAATGACAAAGCAGTGTACAAAATACATTTTTTTTTATGCTTCGTAGTGGCTTAGCCTGTCCTGATGTGTGTGTGTTTGTTTGGGTGTAGGTGTGGCAGAGCCTGTCCTGGTGTGTGTGTGTTTGTGTGTAGGTGTGGCAGAGCCTGTCCTGGTGTGTGTGTGTGTGTGTGGGCAGACACTAAAACGCCAAGTTAAAGACACTAATATATTATATAGAAAAGTTGGTGTGTCCCAGAAGAATATATTAAGTTATCTGCGTAACTTAAGTGCCCATGATGTTTAGTTTTACGTTTAGATCTGTTATTTTTGTAATTGCAAATAAAACTTTGTTAGTTTTAAAAAAAAATCCTGGCTCCTAACTTTTTTAGCTATCTCCTAGATTCAAAACAAATTTGTCAAGCCCTGAGTTAACTTACATAGTTTTTTCGCCAGTGGGAAGCCTACACGCACATTCATTATCTTATGCACTAAAGGCAGCCCTGTAACAGACATACGTATAATTCATATCTGTCAGAAACCTTCTCATTATATCTGTAATCCTTGGTCTAGAAAAATTGCTCCCACATGAAGTTTGTTCCAGTTTTATATGTCAGAATTCTCATTCCTCAGGTGGCACATGGTCCTTGTCACATGAAAGGTATATTTTGAGTAATCCTAATTACCAATATTAACACATTTTAACGTGTCAGATAAATTGCGAAAAGTATATAAAACCACCTAAAATGTATTAAAAAACACACTAAACACTGATAATGGCACAATTAAATGGGGGCTGCCCATCCCTGAGTTGTCAGATGCATCACACATGGATTCAAGACTGGTGTCTTGTTTTAAAGATAATATAACGATTTTAAAGCTTGTACAGTTTGTTTATAGTAAGTAGTGTTTTCTGGGTTAGGTTTCCAAATCTATTTATGTGACAGTGTCATGCATTAACCTTTTGTGCTGGTTTTGTTTTTGAAACACAGGTCTAATCCAGCCGATTCCCCGGAATAGTCAATTTTTCCAAAGCTATTTTATAAACAGTTACGGACATGAAGTTGACAGACCGTACAAGTGTTATTATTGTCACCGAGCGTATAAGAAATCCTGCCACCTCAAACAGCATATCAGGTATTAAATGGAAACAGTCACGATGTAGATTTATGTAATTAAAATCTATTCAAAAATTAAATAACAACCCTTCAGTGCAAAAGAATAATACAGGGAGCTGATGACATTTGGTGTAAGTCAAAGAAAACCACTTAATTCGCACAGAACAAATGTTTGAACGTAACATGCCGGGGCGAGCGTAGATCTGGAAGTGCCAGAGTGCAGTATTTCCCTTCCAACTATCTAAGTAACACACATACTAACACGCAAAGTTGTCCTAACACTGCTCACACCAACACCATACACTAACACCATACACTAACACCATACACTAACACCCACTCATGCAAACATCCACTCATGCTAACACAATACAGTAACAGACATACACTGTAGTTGCACACATTTAAAATTGTAGAGCCCCCTTTTGTTTTAAGGGTTTTATTCACCATACACGTTTTCAACCAGACTTATTCCTGTATTCTCTACATCTCTTATCAAACAGCCACCCTATTATTTTATACTGCTAATTTAAATAAAAAATAAACGATCTATAGGATCTAAGTGATCTGTTCTTGGATATAAAATGTACACATGCTATTTATTTTCTTTTTATGAAGGTCCCATACTGGAGAAAAGCCCTTTAAGTGTATACAGTGTGGAAGAGGCTTTGCATCCTCCGGAGTACTCAAAGCACATGTTCGGACACATACTGGTCTAAGAGCTTACAAGTGTCTTATATGTAACGGAGCTTTTACCACTGGGGGAAGTCTGCGGCGTCATATGGGTATCCATAATGATTTGCGACCGTATATGTGCCCTTATTGTCAGAAAACATTTAAAACCTCTCTAAATTGCAAAAAGCACATGAAGACTCACAGGCAAGTATATAACCGTATGCATTTGTAGTATGTATATGTTTCTGTATACACATTGTGACACTTTAAAGCCCCAGATGTTATGTACACAGATAATGTGCAGCCCTTGTGTATGGGTCCTTGGGTGCAGCATTTGGAGAGTCGGAAGGGCCAATGCCGCAACTCAGGTCCAGGTTTCTAAAGGAAGCCTGCAATGGGTGGAGGAAAAGGACATTTAAGCTCCGTCAGACCACAGAATGAGAGAGAGAGAGTGAGAGAGAGAGAGAGAGAGAGAGAGACAAGGTCCTCGGTGCTCCCAGGACAAGAAGAGGCCTTAGAAAGATGAGCCAAGTGTGGCATTACCTGCTTGGACCGGTGTGTGTCGTCTGGGGAGGGTTTCCAGAGCCTGGCCTAGCTGGGTCTGGCTGACCGGTATAGTTAGTGGATAGTTGGGCTGGCCAGTCAGGGTCAGCAAAGTGTAGCCAGAGCAGGCTCCAGTAGGGAGCTAGGCTTTATTTATATGATTTTGATTTGGGGTGTTTCTTATTTTCACTTGCAAGTAATAGTTCATGATAATATTGCCGTTTCTGAGCCTTCAACCTCACTCTCCACCAAAACCCTGTTAGTGGAGGGTCACCAAGTCACTTTTTGAATTTAAAGCACAGTCACCAAGGGCAATAAGGTTTAGAAACAGCAATATTCTCGTGAACTCCGACTATTGAATGCAAGGGACAAAGATATAGCAAAAGTCTATTAGGAAGTTGCTGGCGATGAGACAGAACATGAGTGACTGCTTGGGCGAGGATGATTTTAACGTACAGAAGGTCACATACAGCTCTTATCACAGAGTGATCTCAGAAGCTCTGTTACTCATTCTTACGTAATTACAAGAAAAAGAAGCAGACCAGGGCTTAGAATCTGATCCTCTTGCATTGACGTGGCTGGAATGTCCTGATTTCTAAGCATTAGTTGTTGCTGTTACATGACTGTCTTTTTTCGTCATCAATGTAGTTGCTGTAAATCAAAGTGATGTTTGTTACTCAAGGCAAACAAAGGTGCCCTCAACTTACATTCTGTGTGCTCCTCATGAACAGTTAAGGAGTTTGTTTCGTTATTATTAATAGGAAAGATAAAACATAAGTGTTTTTTGTCCGGATGTCTCTGTGGGATATAGATGAGGGAGGCCTACATATGAAAACATATTGATTTGGCTGGAACTCCAAGGTCCATAACCCCCATTTAAAACTACTTATAAACTGTTATGCATACCCCATTTACTCAGAAAGCAAAATGTGTCGCTGTAGATTTCTCGGACCTACTACTTTGTACATTGTTGTCCTCGTGTAATTGTTCCATGAAATCATATAGACTTATTCCGAATAAATGTCCTAATGTTTTATTATTTAAACCCTTTACTATGGGATTTCCTGATGTTATATATATATATATATATATATACATATCTATATATATATATACTGTCTATTTATTTGTACTAGATGTATAGAAAACATGCAAATTGTACAGTACATTTCATGGATTACCTTTCCTTATTTCAGGTATGAAGTGGCCCACCAGCTCCAACAGCATCAGCCCGCAGCATCAGAAGAAACAACAGTAGACCAGATCCACGTATCTAATCAGATACAGGTGGAGATTGCGGGTGATGGCCTCCATCAGTCAAGCAATGTTGTCTCACAACAGGAAGCCATTTTACAGCTAAGTCCTCAACCAGTTCTGGATACTGTTTCACCTGCATTGGGCCAGACTCTGTCCGACCAGCCTCTGGAAACTGATGAAGGTAACCCAAATTGAACGAAATGAGATCCTTGGATTAATTTGTAATATTTGACACTGAGCATAGAATGGCTCTGTGTTTAAAGGGACATTTTATGCATGAACTCCAATGCGTTATACTGCATGCAAACTGGTGCAGATATTATTCACCTATTGGAGTGAGGAAATTATACTTCTGTCATTTTCTCCTCCCTTATTTCCCTCTACTGAAATCACAAGGTATTGCCAGTAAGCATACTTTAGTATGCTTCTTATTCATGCTCTAGTTCATTGAAGTCAATATGAGTAGCGACAGCCAATCGGATGTATGCTAGTAGAATACCACCTAAGACTGCTACTACTACATGGTCGTCCACATACTCCATACATGGTGGCACTCTGTCTTCCTTCTCTGTGGGTAATGGGACTTACAACAGATGTCTTGCATGTGAAACTCTACATGTAAAAGTCTCACATCTGAAGTCGAACACATAAATGTACAATCAAACTCTGATTCTGCCTTCATGGTTGTATGTGTGCTGTCTGTTTGATTGAAAATGGAGTTAACACGCTGAGGAACATCTTGTACTTTAATGCATAATGCTTTCAAACAGTAAACTAATCAAAACTATTTGCAATATCTTCTCAATGCGTTGAATTCTGTGTATGGATGCCGTCATCATTGAACTCACTGAACATTGTCTGTCTGGTTCCCTAGTTATTTTTTTTATGTTTTAGACAGGTACGTTACTTCCCAACATGCTCTGCAGGAAAACATCACCCAATATGACTCCCAGGGATTACAGCCTCAGTCGTTTGACCAGCAGGGTCTTCCACAAGGTATTTTTTTTTAATTAGAATCTGTCATCCTTTCCAGCTATGTTTTCTTTTGTCAGATAATATTTAAGTTCTTTTTTAGCAGAATAACATTTTTAGGGATAATTGGAGCAAATACCTTCTCTATTTCTCAGCAATGCAAGCAGCATTTCAGTGTAAAAACTCAACTATTACTACTAAATTACTAAAAACTCAACCATGGTCTGATATATAACTATACATATTTTTTTTCCATGGTTAATCTCCAGATAACTGTTATAAACTTTCCAAAGATTGTCATGCTGGGTTAACATCCTTGAACAATGAAAACTTTTCCCTCTTGTTAATATTAAGAGGAAAGTTGTGGTGGAACAATAGAACAGCGAATATTTCACCCCCTCTCCAAAAACTAAAATGCCAATTAGCGAGGGGACCCACTGAAATGTCTTTAGCAGTCTATTCATTGAGCTTCTTTCATATCTTATCCTGCGGAATAGAGTGTTCATATATTAATGTAATAGAGATCATTACGTAACCCATGAAGAGATCCAGGCATAGAAATATTCCTTTTCTTTTCCTAACACTGCCTCCCAATGTGTATGTCAGTTCCGCAAAATAAAAGAAAGAGCACATCGCGTACACTAAAAATGATAGTTTCGGCTTTTCGTTAAATTCTAGATGTATGGTTTCTAAATATCCTATATACATGATAAAAAGAGAATGAATGGATACAATACATTTTAGCCCGTTATTGGTATAAATGATAAGCTATAGTGTATGATACTTAGGCAGGTAGGAGGTTATAATATTATTATCAATCCTTTTATTGCATTATTAAGACAATAGACGTATTCACCAATATGAGTGATGTTTGGTAACCTATACTTTGGTAACCTATACTTTGGTAACCTACAAGCTTCCAACCCGATTCTCAGTAGGCTTTTCTGTAACCGACGGGTTCGGTCACCAAGCCCAGTTCCCGGCTGTGCAGCAGTTGCAGGACTCGAGCACATTGGAGTCTCAGGCATTGTCAACCAGTTACCAACAGCCAGCTCTTCTGGAAGTCCCTACCTCCGACACCATTAATGTAGTGGGTGATATTTTACATTTCCTCCTTATCCCCTTTTCCTCTTTTCTTTTCCTTTTTTAATTTTTTTACATAGCGTGTTTGCTTCTTCATTACTAATATGTTTGCTGTTTTTATAAGGATAGTGGATATAGCTGTATCAGAGTCCTTAGTGAAAGGTCATACCTTTTTACATGCTGGCTTTAATTAAAACCCATTCATTCCATGACATGAATATTTTGCTAACGTCAGTCAACCGTCTCTAGTTGTGTTCTAAGCATGGGGTGTCTTGTCAGACAAATTATGGTTACATGGCTATTCATTGATGAGGTTCCCGGAGATATTTGCATGAGGCTAAGGGCCTATTGTAACTTCTTTTTAATTATTTAATTATTTGTGCGTTGTGGAATTTGTTCTCCAAGGTAAAGTTTATATGCAATGTGTAAATTCAATATACACTTAACAGCATAATATGTCTTTGTTATTAGGCCGCACAGCTAATACAAGAGGAGTCTCACGAAGGAATTGAGCTGCAGAACCAGCGTACGCAATTTTTAGAATCCACGGATGATCAAAGCAGACGTGCCTACAGGTTAGTAAATGTTCCAAAAGGCATAACAATCTTGCGAGGAGTAAAGAAAAGAGAGACATACCAGAAATGTTCAAATGCAGGGAAGGTTGCCGTGAAAGTTAGTTATTTCTTTGATGTATGGCTATGTTTGCTACAGGTGTGAATATTGCAATAAAGGGTTTAAGAAGTCCAGCCATTTGAAGCAACACGTTCGTTCTCATACCGGAGAAAAGCCCTATAAATGCACAATGTGCGGCCGGGGCTTTGTTTCATCAGGCGTCCTTAAGTCACACGAGAAGACACATACAGGTAAGCCACTCGAAAAAGAAAATATCCATTTATCTTATTTTCTTTTGTTACAGTGTATTCTTACCACAAACCTTGTCTGCCCATTTGTTAAAAAATGGGGAATCTGAATCATATATATTGAAGGTTTCCTAAAATATCTAAAATAGGATAGTTAGGCTACTGTAACAAAACCCTACTTAATTTTAAAGTCTATGTAAAAGTATCTATAAACAGGTGATACAGACTAATTAATAAAAATATACATAAAGTTTCATGTCTGTATAAATGCGATGTTCTGATTGCAACAGTTCTGCCTTTCTAAGTATGCTGTTGTCTGTCTCTTCTGTTGAAGGAGTTAAAGCATACAGCTGTACCATATGTAATGCAGCATTCACTACTAATGGGAGCCTAACCCGCCATATGTCAACGCATATAAGCATGAAACCTTATAAATGCCCATTTTGTGAAGAAACCTTCAGGACCATGGTGCACTGTAAAAAACACATGAAAAAGCATCAAAATATTCCTGCTGCTCTTGTTTCTGATAGCGAAGGAACAACAAGGGAAGAAGGTACGAAAGTAGCTCAGCAACCCTGTTGCGCTATGCTTTGTACAATCTCTAATGATACATCTAGTGAATTACAGTACTGTGATATGAGTGCCATGCAATCGTGTTGCTAGCTGAGTTGTAAGCTTCTAGTCTTTGTCGTGGTTAATTGGGAATATGGGCACCCTGAAGTCATTCAAGATAAACAACATATGCAGGTGGTATGACGGACTGGAAAAGTCTTACCAACATCAGTTTTTTTCACTTATCTGTTCTCGTATAGTTAGGGACAGATCTTTATACTTCTTTGAGGCTACCTTGAAATGCCAATAGCGTTTCAACGGGCTCAACACCAACAATCCTCCAGTGTTTCCTGTCGACAACCGCACACTAATAGATCCGCCAAGGGTACCAAGAAGACCCACGGTGCCCCCAACTCGCACAGATAAATATTCAGGCTTCGCACTATAGGTGGGAGAGGAAAGCACAAAGCTTAAATGGCGCTTACTCATAAGCTCTACTTTAAAATGCCATTCAGTTTTTGAGACAAGAAAATAATACGCCTAAGAGTTGGGGGGGGTCTATTCACTTGAGGGAGAGTTTTTCCTGAGAGTTTTTTTTTTATTTCAACTCCCTCACTTCACTGTATATTATGAAGCTATACAAGCTTTAAAAAGCCACCTCGATAGACTTCTGCTACAGGGAGAGTTTGTATAGTCCTGTATAATGTATAGTTAAATCCGTGAGATTTCTTCAAAGTCTCCTCAACTATTTAAATATGTATAATGGTGGGCCAGCTCAGCCCTTCCTGCTGAACAAATTCTCTGAGGAATAGTTATGTTATGAACAATGGAGGGGGGTATAAAGGACTTGAACTTAATAAAAACCTATCCAGTATATGGAGAGCTGATTTCATGTACACAAGAGGAAAAAAACACTAATTTTATCTAACCTATTGCTCATGAACAGGGAGTTCTTCATGTAAACATGTATGCCACACACACATGAACACTCTGACCAACTTCTTTAACATTGTTTCTTCAATTGGCAGGAGATGTTTGTCTTGACGAAGAGGATGAAAACTCAGACAGATCAGCTTCCAGGAAATCCCGACATGGAGTCATAACTTTCACAGAAGAGGAAACTGCGGAGCTCGCGAAGATTCACCCTCCTGAGGGGGCCACCATTTCTGAAAAGGTCCTGGTTCAGTCAGCAGCAGAGAAAGACCGCATTAGTGAGATCAAGGACAAACAGGCGGAGATGGAAACCGAGCCCAAGTTTGCCAACTGTTGTACATACTGCCCCAAAAGCTTCAAAAAGCCCAGTGACCTAATCAGGTACACGTTGCTTTATTTTATTGAATTCTATTTTATAAAGCAAACCAGCCTCATGAGTATCTGCATATAACGCGGTTCTCTTCACGTCGCATTTGAGTTTCTGGCTAATAAATAGTCCTTGGGAGATCTTCAGGTTGCTTCTGTGTTCTTCACACTTACCATACTTGACTCTACTTGCAGTGCGTGTCTCCGGTGTATGTTTGGGGGAGTGCTGTAAATTACCTTTTATAAAACTATAAATATAAAGTCCTGTCTTTTGACTATTTTGCCTACATGCAAATGGATATATTTCAAACATGCCCTGCTGTGGACACAATTAACGTTTTCTCTCAGTGGTCCTCCTAATTTTTCTCTTAATTTGGATAGCCACGCATTGTCCTACATAGCCATTTGCCTCTCTAAAAATACTGTCCCAATTTTTGGGCCAGTCTGGGTATGATGAGATGGCCCCGGCGTGCAAGCCGCAAGTTAGTGCATCCGATCTAGAAGTGTCAGATGGCCAGTATTCATTTCTCTGCTCGCGAAGCCTGTGGCAGACACATACGGCAGCACCTGGTCTGCTGCTGGAGCAATGGATGCTGTTGGACAGCAAAAATGACTGAGCTGGCCCTGTATAATATATCGTTCAAAGGGTGAGCAGATTTAATGTCTTATACAGGGCTGACCAAGCTCCTCCTGCAGCAGAGGGTTGAACGTTTATAATGTACAGTGAAGACAAGGAGACAACTATCCTGTCAATCCTCCCATTAGTGAATAGTCTCCTTTTGTTTTTCTGTGTCTCTGACCATGTAGAAGTGAAACATCATTCCATTATACTTATACCGTGCCAGCAGATTCATTAGAACTATCACAATGGGGGAGAGTGAAAATTAACAATGACATTAAAAGTAACAATATTCAAAATGAATGAGATGAACACATGTTACGAGAAGAGAGTTCTGTCCTTTTGAGCTTTCAGTCTGTTAGGTTGAAATGGAATGAGACTGAAGGTGGGACTGCTTGGATGATGATAATTTGATTGTATTGAAGGTCATATTGAGAACTTATTCATCTAGTTGTGTGTGTTTTTATGTAGCGATGCTGTTTGCTTGGTTAGCAACTTTGAATTGCGGTCATAGCTCCAGAGAGCATACATAGCAAAGTCACTTCCTCTCCAATTAATCATTTGTTGGAGTTACGAATAAGCAGTGTTTCTTGTTTGAAATGGCAAAAATGTATGATTTAGTAACCAATGCAGCGTTCCTGCGGATTTTTAGAATGTTGTTGCAGAATTGCCATTAAAGATGCCTCTCCACTTAACCACAATAAAAATTGAGCTTATGTCACTAGTAAAATACTCTACAATTTGAAAAGTTTATGGGCCAGGTTGAGAAATTGTGTCACTGTCTGAAATAGTGCCTTTACAAGGTAGAATCTACAGTTTTTTTAAAAAAAACATAATGTGAAGAAAGCAGTTACAAGAGAAATTAACATTTTATTGGGTTTCAATTTATATGCTTGTCAGGACATTTTATTTCTTCACAACTCAACTGTGTAGTGGTTATTCAGGAAGAAGATGAGATCATGAAATTATTTTGGGAATATATCCAGGTCTGATTCAATCTGTTAGACTGCTGATAGAGGACAAAAAGATTCAGCCCCCTCTGAAGAATTATTGTGTGTATATATATATATATATATATATATATTATATATATATATTATATAATGACAAAGCCTGCACCGTATAGGGCAGGGCGACATGAAGGAGTGGGGACTAAGTGGTTAGTTTATTTATCATTGGGTTAATAGGTTTAGGGTTATTAAAGGTTATATAACTTAAAGTACGTTTGCGCGTGCGCTAGCGCTTGCCGCCGTTTTTAGGTGTCGCGTGCCGGCTCGTGAGTGGCATGCGCTGTGCGCTGATAGGCTGCGCTTGCCTCGCGCTGCGCTAAAGTGCGGGAAAACTGTCTATAAAAGGTGATGTTCTGAGGTACAAGTTTACTCACCTGGCGTACCGCCTAGCCGATACTGCACTGTCCTTGAGACTGGTGAGCAGTGGTGAAGCGGTACGCTGAAGAAATGGACGAGTTGATGAAGATTCTTCACGTTCGGGTGGCGGAGAAAGGTGAAGACTGGCTGCGTGGATGTCTTCAGGCTGCTGCATCGTCTGACAATCTTCAAATGGATCCGTGCTGTACTGGAGAAGAGGAGGAGATTGCGGAGGTGGAGCCGAAGCCTGTTTATATGGAGGAGAATCTCCCGCTAGAGGGCGCTTCATCGCGACGTGTGTTATCAGCTGACCGGGCTTCTGTGTCAGCTGTTTGTCGTGCCGGACCCGGAAGAAGAGTTCCTGATAGCAGCGAGAAGAAGAAAAGACCCGCTTCTCGGGTGAAGGTTCCTGCTAAACGGGCTAAATCGCTGCATGATCCTGATGAGGGATGCAGCCACCATTTTTATTCCAGGGGCAAGCAGACAAGGCAAGACGGTCCAAAATCGGCTCTGTTGCAGGAAGAAGCAAGAAGAGAGCAGGCATCTGAGGTCAGAGAGCAGGAATCTGAGGCAACTGTTGGTGAGTGTGCCAGTTTATCTGTGAACAAACTAAATGAAGCTGTTGTGGCGTTAATTGATGTTTTGAAGAAGGTGCAGGAAAAAAGTCCAGCGCAGGTCTGGGTTCCTGAGAGATCAATTTTAAAGTCTAATGTGGTTAATGAGTCGTGCATGAAAGAGGTGATGTCTTGTGAGGTCTCACCTCTTGGTTTTCATTTGAATAAGTCAGTTAAAGAGAAGATCTGGAACAATGAATATTTGGATATTTTGTCTTTATTACCTGCTTCCAAAGAATTTCTTAGTAAGAATGACAAGGATGATGAGAGACGTAGACCTGTGGTACGGTCGTTTAATAATTGGTTGCAGTCTTTTTGCATCTTAGCCAGTGTGTATTGTGAAAAGCATACTGAGAGTTGTACGGGACTTTTTCAGCACCTTGATACTGTTTTAGAGGCTTATAAAAATTTCGGCGGCCTGGCTTGGTTTTTCTACGATGAGACATTTCGTCAGAAGCTTTCAGTTCATAAGAACTTAAAATGGGGGATGAAGGATGTGGGATCGTGGGTCAGCATCATGTTACCCCAAAAGCATAGCAATAGTCTTAGGCCTGTTGGAAATGCAGCCTTGCATCCAAATAGACAGAAAGGTGTTTGCTAGGCGTTCAATGAGAATCAATGTAAATGGCCCAATACCTGTAAATTTAAGCACGAGTGTACGGTTTGTGCTGGGAACCATCCAGCTTTTCGTTGTTTTCGAAAAAATTTGCAGAATCTCGGTAAAGATATGGCAAAAAGCAGTGACTCCGGTGAAGCCGGCAAGTCTGCTTCCATTTTTAGAGCGGTACCCAAACAGTCAGATGGCTAAATTGTTACGCAATGGCTTTTTGGAAGGTTTTAGGATTCCTGTTTATAAGAAAAAAGGTTTTGTTTGGGTAGATAATTTGAAATCGGTACAGGAAAATAAAGATGTGGTTAAAGCAAAGATTGCTAAGGAATTGGTTTTGGGGAGAATAGAGGGACCTTTTATTACACCCCCATTTGAGTGTTTTCGTTTGTCTCCTTTGGGTTTGGTGCCTAAAAAAGATCCTGGGTCATTTCGCTTGATTCACCATTTGTCCTTTCCTCATGGGGCTTCTTTGAATGATGAAATTGAGAAAGATGAATTTTCGGTGCATTATGCATCTTTTGACGATGCACTTAAGTGGATTAGAGTGTTGGGTAAAGACGCCCTGCTGGCTAAAGTTGATATTGAGGCGGCTTTTCGTCTTTTACCTATTCATCCGGAATGTTTTTCATCGCTAGGTTTTCAATTTGATAGTTTATTTTATTTTGATAAATGCCTTCCTATGGGCTGTTCAGTTTCGTGCTTTTATTTTGAAGCTTTTTCTTCATTTTTAGAATGGGTTGTGAGGGATGTTTCGGGTTTTGCATCCATGGTGCATTACCTAGATGATTTTTTATTTATGGGTAAAGCGGGCTCAGATGATTGTTCCGAAATGTTGAAGGCATTTTTGTTTGTAGCAAAAGAATTTGGTGTGCCTTTAGCTAATGAAAAAACGGTTTTTCCCACTACTAGGTTACAATTCTTAGGTATAGTCATAGATACAAATAGGATGTGTTTTGAGTTACCAGTTGATAAGATTAACAAGTTGAGGTTTTTGATTAGAAGAGCGTTATGTTGTAATAAGTTAAAGGTTAAAGAATTTCAGTCCATTTTGGGTATGTTTAATTTTGCGGCAAGAGTTATGCCTATGGCTAGGGTTTTTTCAAGACATATGGCTCGGGCAATATCAGGAATGAAGATACCACATCATAGGGTTAGGTTGACTAAGCAAATTAAAGAGGATTTAAGGGTATGGGATTTGTTTTTAAGGGAGTTTAATGGTTCAGCTATTTGGCAAGATGATTTTGTGGACAGCAGTTCTATGGAATTCTTTACAGATGCCGCTGGAGCTACGGGTTTTGGCATTTTTTGGAAGGGTAAATGGGCTTCTGCGAAATGGTCTGTTTCATGGGTTAAGGAGGGGTGGGTTAAAAATATGGTTCTTTTAGAATTATTCCCGGTGGTAGTTGCTTTTGAATTATGGTTTGAGGAATGGGCTAATAAGAGGATTTTACTTAATTGTGACAATATGGGTGTGGTGTGGGTGATTAATACTTTAAATGCAAAGTCCATTCCGGTTATTAATTTATTGAGACGCTTAGTTTTTTTATGTTTGAGAGGTAATATATGGCTTAAGGCTAGGCACATCCCGGGAAGCAAGAATGTTTTGGCTGATGCTTTGTCCCGCTTCAATTTTAAGTTTTTCAGATCGTTGGCTCCAGAAGCGGAAAAGGAAGGGACGTTAGTTCCAGAATTCATATGGGAATTGACGTCGCCCGGCTGAGCGATTTATTGTCAAAGTCATTGTCAAAAAGTACTTGGGAATTTTATTCCAAGGCTTGGAAGGCTTGGAATGTTTTTATTCAGGAGAATGGTTTGGACATATTTGACGGAGGGATGGACGGTGCGTTAGCTTTTGTTCTGAGTTTAATGGATAAGGGGATAGCAAGATCTAGCATTGGCAGGTATTTAGTTGGCATTGCTTTTTTCTTTAAGTTGGCAGGGAAAACTCATTCATTTAAAGATTTTTTGATTAGGCAGTTGTTGAAAGGTTATAATAATGTGTTAAAAGTTCCGGATGACAGGAAACCTATTTCATCAGTAGTATTACAAAGTTTAATAGGTGTTTTGGGTGACATTTGTTGGGATGAGTTTGAAGGTTTATTGTTTAAAACAGCGTTTGTGGTGGCTTTTTTCGGAGCTTTTCGAGTAAGTGAGTTGGTGGCGAATAGCAAAAAGGGTGGATCGGGTTTACAGGATGATGATGTAGTTTGTAGTGAAGTATTGAGGTTGTTTATTAGATCATCTAAGACAGATAAGGACAAGAAAGGTTGTTGGGTTATGCTGAATAGGTTGGATGGTGCAGATATTTGTCCGGTATTGGCAGCAGAGAAATTTAATGCGGTTCGTCCTGGAATCAAAGGTAATTGGTTGATTCATAGATCCGGCCTGCCTTTAACTAGATTTCAGTTTCAGAAGGTGTTGAGTTTAGGTTTGAGTAGGTTGGGTTTGAGTGCTAAAAGATATACTACTCATTCATTTAGAATTGGTGCGGCTACGGAGGCTGCATTATTGGGTCTCGATGAGTCTGTAATTAAAAGATTGGGTCGATGGCGGTCGCAGTGTTTTCTCAGATATATTAGGCCACATCTTTTGTGAAAATTTATTTTCATTTGTTGGGTTAATTGTAATTTTTTGCAGGTCATCGGAAGTTCATAGTGTGGATTATCGGCCATTCTTTCGTGTATTGGGCGCAGAGAAGAGCGGCGCTCCGAAGTTATGGCGAGAATTTAGGTTTCAATAAGGAAGATATAGCTATTCATTGGGTGGGAATTAGGGGTTTGAGGATTGATCGATTAAAGGTTTGTTTAGAGGAATGCGTTCATCGTTTGCCATGGCCTAATGCTATAATTATTCACTGTGGGGGTAATGATTTAGGGAAATTAAAATCGTTAGAGTTAATAATTTTTTGTAAGGAGTTAATTTTATGTTTGAAAGGATTTTTTCATAATGTGTTAATTTTATGGTCAGAAATTATTCCTCGCCTGCTGTGGCTGCAGAGGCCAGAGTTTCGGGCGCTGGAAAAAGTTCGTAGAAAAGTTAACAGAGCTATAGAAAAATTTATGATCTTAGAAGGAGGTTTTTCTTTTAGACATAAAGAGTTGGAAGGTGGGAGTTTTGGTTTGTATAGACAGGATGGGATTCATTTGTCAGAAATTGGATGTGACATTTTTAATGTAGATATGCAAAATATGGTTGAACAGGCCGTGGTGTTGTGGGAAGGGGCCTCAAATGGTTTTTTATAATAAAATAAGAGGAAAACCATTTGAGGCGGTTGGGGTGAACTGCTAATTGAGTTGGGCCAGCTGGCTTACAGGGCGGTTGGCAAGGTGTTATGTATAAGATGTGCTCTGGGGCTTATGCCAAGAGTTAAGTTTTTTGGTTAATGTATAGTAGCAGTTTATAAGTTTTCAAGTCTTTGTATGTTTCGGTAAACTAAATAAAAGTCCACGGCCTGATTCATCCAAAATTTTGTTGTTGCGTTTTTATTTGGTTACTAAGTATGTTTTTTATGAGTATGGTAACATGTCCACTACAACTTCATGACAAAGCCTGCACCGTATAGGGCAGGGCGACATGAAGGAGTGGGGACTAAGTGGTTAGTTTATTTATCATTGGGTTAATAGGTTTAGGGTTATTAAAGGTTAGAGGTTTAAAAAAAAAAAAAAAATTTGTTATATAACTTAAAGTACGTTTGCGCGTGCGCTAGCGCTTGCCGCCGTTTTTAGGTGTCGCGTGCCGGCTCGTGAGTGGCATGCGCTGTGCGCTGATAGGCTGCGCTTGCCTCGCGCTGCGCTAAAGTGCGGGAAAACTGTCTATAAAAGGTGATGTTCTGAGGTACAAGTTTACTCACCTGGCGTACCGCCTAGCCGATACTGCACTGTCCTTGAGACTGGTGAGCAGTGGTGAAGCGGTACGCTGAAGAAATGGACGAGTTGATGAAGATTCG